>JAECUM010084742.1:0-19904 GCA_016617855.1 Megalonaias nervosa | reverse complement strand
AGGTAGATATAAAGAAGCGGAGCCATTATCAACGAAAACAGCATCCGAAGTTGCATCTGCGTTCGAACGAATTTATCATCGAGGTGGTCTACGATGGCCAAAACTACTACAGGTTGATCCCGGTAAAGAATTTCTTGGAGTAGGATCATCGTTGATGAACAAGCACAACGTTAAAATCAGACGAGGATATACTGAAATTCATCGTGATCAGGCAATCGTTGAACGATTTAATAGAACACTTGCCGAGCGGTTATTCGGATACCAATACGCAAAGGAAATATCTACTGACGTTAAGGATAGATCTCGTGAATGGGTTGCAAGATTACCGAGTGTGATAGTTGCGTTGAATAATGAAATTACTCGTGCAACTTCCATGAAACCTTCTAATGCGATCAAAAAAATATATATACGCAATGGCTACGGACGACATGAATCTTTCTCTCAACCAGTATTAGGTAATGTTACAGTTAGATATTTATATGAACCTGGCGAACTTGAAGGCGGTAAAAAAAGAGCAACCGATCCTATCTGGAGCGTGACTACACATAAAATTTCTAGCGTGGTTAGATCCACTGGTAGACCTGCCATATACAGACTAGATTCTACTGCCCCTCAGCGTGGATTTGTACGTGAACAATTACAAGTAATTCCTAAGGATACACAATTACCACCAAGCTCAATTTTGTAAACGTCCAGAACCTCGACGTCGATTACACTCAAGACAAGTCAGCATTACATTATCACGTATATGACCGTGATCACTATTAATTCTGTCTACGGTAAATTGTCTTGGATTCGAACACTGCCATAACATATTACAGTTGCAACTTGCGCAATTATTATTCTGTAGTTGTTTTAGTTTTATAATAAATTCAGTATCAATATCAAAATCACGATTATTTTTTTTGTCACACTGCTTATAACCAGATAGTTTTTTTCTTATTACGTCATTATTAACAATTTGATCATTATTTTCTATAAAATTCATAATAACCCTATGTAATTGAGATATTCTCCTGACTCGAGATACGGCGAGATAGACTAAATTTGGCCACTCGATCCGATCATCTACAATCCAGATTGTAGTATCAGTTATAGTTAATCCTTGTGACGAGTGAATCGTTATAGCGTATCCTAACACCCACGGTGATTTATTCATACTCAGCGCATTCTCAACGACATTAATATCGACTAAAATAATATCATTCAAGACAAGATTCTGTACCCTTGGTGGAACCAAGACACCTGGTATTTCAACTTCAATATTCTGTCGTCGGGTATCTGCTAGGCGATAACACAAAGGTACAGGTAGATCTGAAAACTTTTCTTTATGTAACAAAAATAATGTATCCTGTAGTTCATCACGAACTATCTTTCTACTCGCGACTATTAAATCAGCGGGATTCCATAAAGTCCAAAATTCATTCATAGAAGTCTCTGGAATTACTCCTCGCATTATCTCACATTGTACTCTGTCTGGCTGAAGTCTGATTAATTTTTTAAATTCCTTCAGTGGTTCATCAATAGCTCTATGGTCATCATTTATTTCTTCATAATAATCTACGTTATTCTTTAACCATTCATGTGGAGACTCTCCAACAAAAGGTGGTGGTTGACCATGATCGCCGCACATTATTACAGCAGTATTCTTCAATAACAACCAATCAAGAAATGTTTTTAGTGTTTCTAACGACACCGTGCATATCTCGTCCCATATAATATATTTAGGTACATATTTTTCACCCATCCGCGATGGAGTCCACGTGTCTCCGCACCATCTAAAGAAACTGTGATGTGTACACGATTTTACTCCTCGTTGTTTTATTTCTCTAGCAAGTTTATGTGTAGGTGTCAAAACAATTATATCCGAATTATTATTTATAAATAAATTAATCGCACGAGTTGTTTTACCTGACCCTCCACACCCATTAAGATAAACAGTCTTATGTCTAGCCACAGGATCGTACACAGATGGTACAAATGACTTTGATGTTTGATTATTATTTCTGTAATATATTTCCTTAATTTCAACATCGGCAGATTCAGAATAACTAAGTATATTTTCTTGTTTTATCCTCCACGTCCCCCATTCACCATTACCGAGTTTTAATAAATCCTTATATTTTTTATGTACATAAAATGAATCTGTAGCGACTCTGACAGCGTGATGAGGAAATTTATTTATCATCGATAGTAGGTTTATCGAAACATAAGCTAACATCGAAGATCTTAAATGAGTAAATTGTGGTGACTCGCCATCAAGGTAGCTCACAATGGTACCTAGTTTCGTTCCATCTGATAAATAAGCATTACATCTGTTTATAAACATATTTTTCTCAGTTGTATCAGCGATTATAAAATCTAGTTCAGCATCGTCCATAATCAATCTTGTACACGTTCGTTTATAATCGTATGAACCACCTTGAGTAAATTTACCGATTATCTTTCTACCGAGATCTTTTGTAAATTTCTCATCGTATTCGTTTCTGCATTTATTTATTTTAATAATATGATCTTCATCAATATCAGGGAATTCTTTTCTGGTGTCATCGATATTAAATCTATTTGGTTCTGGTAACTAAACTTGCTTCTGTGAATTATACGATATAATCGCTTCAGTTACTCTCAACGATATTAAAAATCCAGCATCAAGCATATATCGCAATAGTACTATCGGAACCCAACATTTTTCTAAAAAATGTCTTCCAAACCAAGCATAAGTAATCGGATGGAGATTTTCTGCAAATTCGAATAATTCTACATGAGCAAATCCGGTTAAGTCAACATCTGGTAAATGTCCGTTTATCGCAACCCTGGTCATGTCATGTGTAGGATGTCCGAATCTCTTAAAATACTTAGAACATACTCCATATCCAAGAAAACTCCCAGGATAACACGCTACCATATCAACCGAGATAACATCACTATGGTTGTATTTGGTGTTCCATAATCCACCGTGACCATATTCTATACAGCTTTTCTTGACATCTTCAAGGAATTCCGATCGTGTCGTTTTCCATGAATTTTTCTCCCGAGCGAAATGGGCAGCAACCGATGGTACGGTAAAGCAGTTATTCAGTAATTGTCCAACTATGACATCATCAGAGGTATATTTCAATGCAAGATGTTCCATTTCTTCATGAAGAAATTCTGTACGATAAATATCACCGTTAGGCTGTACAAACTGATCGTAATGATCATATTCCGAACTCTGAAATAACCAAACAGACACAGGGTCGCTTTTGCTGATATTTTTAATAAAATCAAAGATGTCACCGTTATAAAACTTAACTTTTCTATCTCGTGGAAATATCGTTACAGCATTAGTCCATGCATATGCATTATGATCAACGATTGTTATAGGGTTTCCATTTTTTATATATTTTGGTTCGTATAATATCTCTCCGGTTAGTGTTTTTACTGTTATTGGAAATCTTAATAACTTTTCTAGTTCAGCAACATCCTTAATAGATGCACCAGCATCTTTAACCGACTCTGCCCATTTGTTTATTTTTTTTATTTCTTAAATCAGTTAAACCATTACCACGTATCGCATTTGTAAAATATTCTGTAACTCGTTCAGCTACGCAGTTTATTCTTGATATTTTCATCGGTTTCAGATCCGCAATATTAGGTTTATCATTCAGCGGAAATATTCCGTATACAACTGCAGTTGCTGGATAACTCTGTATATAATAGGGTTTATCAATGCCAGTGAGTATTCCGGGTTTAGATTTATTACTCAAAAGAACAATATTACCCCCGGGCTGCACACGGACTGGATCACGTTTATCACGAATAATCCAAATATCTTCTTCTGTATTTACAATAAATTTTATTAAAATAAAATATTTTTGATTATCAAGGTGATTAATAATTACTTTTTCTCGTTTATCATTCATCATATTAGTAACATTTCCAACTCTGAATGTTGACCATGCATGAACTGCACCATCGTCACGAAATTCCTTTTTTGCTTCACGAATACGTTCGGTTACCATTAATGCCAGATCCTGCATCGAAGTACTAAGTTTATATTCTGATAGTCTGTCAAGGTCAAATCTAGTAGGGGAAGGTTCAATAACGGATAATTTCTCCATATTATAATTAGGGCAAGTATATATTTAATTGAACATTAATCTTTTGTATATGATTGAAACACAAAACAAATGTGCTTGGCTCAAAATTGGATATACTTCTACTTTTAATAAATCATGCGTGAATGAATATTGTAGTTATCATATGCAATGTGTTAGAAATGGAAGTCTAGGACCAAAACCGTGTATTGTGTGTAGTGCTGGAGTGCGAGGAAAAACTCAACTGTGCGCGCAATGCGGTGGTAAAAAATACAGAGAACTAAAACGATATTATGACAAAAAAAATAACGCTGACTCTCCTATAAAAACTGAAGAAGATTATTTGGCTAGATTTTCAAAAAATAATGATTTAAACAAATAGTATTATATATAAATGGAACAAAATGAGTTTGTGTCACATCCAATCCTTACTAATTATGAAGCATCTCGAGAAGGTGTAATCAGACACTGTAGATTGAAAAAACCAGTCGGTAATATTTGTAATACTGGTTATCTTAGATTTACTGTTAATGGCAAGAAAAATTATTTATCAAGTAGATTCATATTCGAATGTTTTTTTGGAATAATCAAAGATGGATATGTGGTTGACCACATCAACGGCAATAAGCTTGATAACTCACTTGGAAATCTATGAATTACTACACAGAGTCAAAATTGTAAATCCGGAAACACTGGTGGCGCACGATTTGCAAGATCTGTTAAATCTGTAAATGTAGATGGTGAAGAAATTGTGTTCAAGTCAATTAATTCTGCTGCCAAATATTTTGACATAGTGCCACAATCAGTACAACGTGTCGCAGAAAATATACAAAAATCTGCCTTTTCGAAAATATATAATCAGCGGATAGTATTTGAATATGTCTAATTCTGTCTTCTTACAAAAACAAATAGTTCGACTCTGTTAATTTTCCCAAGGGTTTTGTTTAGCCATAATTACAGTCAGGGGTCCACCTTCATCGCTCTCAGCGTCATTATCATTTTTTACAGAATCAGATAACATAATCTTTCTTAATTGCATTACACGATTATCCACAATCTTTTTTCTTTCGTACTCGTGAGACAGTTCGGATTTAATATTTTCGATAGAACGTGCAAGAGGTGCAAATAGCTTTATCTGATTGTCGTTTACCATGGCTAGTGATTCAATCATGGATTGATAAATTAATTTTATGAATCTGTAGTTTGAAGATAGTGTATATTTATTATCGAATTTTCTCTGTTGCAGTAATTCAAAATCGCACATAATTTTCTGAGGGTCGAGATTATCAGATATTTTTATTCCGTTATGTTTTAGTGTTTTAATAGCAGAAATAATATCATTAATGTTTTCTTGGTTCATTATATATATATTTATATATTTAATATAAAAATAAACAAAAATATACAGCGCGGGGTGACATTCGGTCTACCATTCCATAGTTGTATCAGATAAACCCAATGAGGTTCCGAATCTTTGTTTAGACATTTACCCCCCAAGAGACCCCTAAATATCCGTAACCGAAACTTTAGAGGCTCAGAGGGTTGTCTGTACGTGTAGGTCTTATTTGTGACAAATCAGATTCTGTTTATTGTTGCCTTACAAGAATTCCTAGATATCCGTAACCGAAACTCTAAGAACTCAAAGGCTGATTGGTCTTTGTGACCTGGAATCTCATTAGGTTTATTTTTAGTTTTGCGATTGTGTCTTTTGGAATGGCCCTTGTGTGGGGTACCCCCTTTAGTGAAGTCACAAGGTCACGACCTCATATCACCCCCCGCTGTATATTTTGATGAGATGATATGATGATGAGATGATGATGAGATGATATGATGAAATGCCGTCTTCACGCTAGCACACCAACCCATAACGATCAACCAATGGGTTATTCACAAAAGTGAATCCACCACGTGTTGACGTAGTGGATTGGTGTACTATGAAGACGGGGGTGGCTGGAGCCCCCAATAAATTATAAATTTTGGCATAAAATCGCCCCCGCAGACATATGTCTTTCTCAGGTTTCGAACTATGACCCTCCGGATGAGAGTTTCTACACGCTATCAACTGAGCTATCGGACCTTGTTATAAATACATATTGAACAAGTTAGCATGTGTTTACCAATGTGTCAGTCATATCGTTATTCCTAAAAACTACAATATTCTTAACAAAAACCACATTTTTCTGTCTAAAATGAGATTTTATATTTCTAGTTTTCCAAAATATATATAATTCTGTATAACACTGAGTCTATGCGTGGGCCGTAACAGCGGATATTGATTTAGTTATAATAATATATAGCGGTCTTAAAATAACTTTACGCACATGTTATGGAATAATCAATATGCAGCCACAACTTTCTAGATTTCATTGTGTACGGATTTTATGTAAACAAAAGAATACACATCCGGATATTGTTATAATAAAAACGCTCTATGAGCGTACATATAGGTTTATATTAAGAGATTCGTTCCTCGTGTCCAGAATTCTATTATTTTGGTCTGTAAGTTTGAAATTTATTCTTGTCAGAAATGGATTATGAACTCGCAGCTAAACGGGATTAATTGGTTCTGTCACAATTAACGAGCCTGGTGGGACAATCGGGCTAAAACTGAATAATATGTGCCCTTGCTCCGCAGTGCCACTGCGGTGGTTAGATTTAGAAAGATCTACCTGATAGCTACCTTCAATAACATCACATACCAGATTGACTGCAATTGTTGTTGTTATGTTTACAATGCCCGGTGATATATGTCTACCGGCACCAAAGGGGTTGTTATTGTGTTTTAATATAACCGGTGGTGGGGCTATTTGTCTCCACGATTCAATTACTCCCGGATAATATTCTTCAATAAGATCATTTAATGATTTCTTCATTTCAGCGTTATTTAAATCTGGTATAACAAATATTTGTAAATCTTTTTCTGTTATTTTATAATGATCAAGAAATACTTGCCTCAATTTTGGATTTGTGTAAAAATTTCCATCGAGTTTAGTCGCAACGTTTATAATACTTCGATTGGCGATGTATAAATCGAATAAGATCCCATTTAAATGTTTTATTGACTCGATTATTTGCTGCTTTACACTTTCATTATAATGTTGTGATAATGAAATAAGTAAATTTCTTAAATCATTAAACGTTTTATCGTATTCGGGTTTAAGAGTATCTAAAAACTGTTTAATAAATCCTACATCAACAATATCTCGATCTATCCCCCTTGGTGTAACGATAACAGTAAATACTGATCTAAATATCTTGGGGATCCTTTTACCGTCGAAATCAGTAAAGTAGTATGTATCATCGTTTGGAAATCCAAATCTTATATATCTCCATGGATATTTTCCTCGATATTCTGGATCTTTAATGAATTTTTCTTCACTCGTTTTAAATTCTTCTAGTTTTGGTTCTGAAACTCCATTATAAACAGGTGCGACATCAGGCCATCCTAACACTGATCTGATCGAACTCTGATAAATATCTACGAGATAATCAGGGGAATTTATTTCAATAACCGCAGATAGTGTTGGTTCGTGAACAGTAATCGCTATTTTAGATTCTTTCCCTGTGATAGATTTAATTCTGCGTTGGAACTCATCATTAATCTGTTCTATTTGATAACTGCCCGTTGAAATTCCAACAACCTGCCAGTCAGGTGTTCCATCCGGTTTATTCTTATTCGCAAATACCAATGAATTATTTGCTGGTTGTCCACCAAACGGTTTTGATCTAATATTAGGCCAACTATAATAAACTCGTAATTGCGCTAATGCTATTTCCTTTGCTGGAATTGCAGTTGGAAAATTAACGCTAAATTCAGGACTGGTTGAACTTAATGATATCATAGTAGTTTTTGACGGCGTTGTATTAGCTACGATCTGCTGAAGTAATTGCGACTCTGACATTATTATTATCGTTATTATTTAATTCTCCATCTTTCCGTTATTATCATTAGAGAACGCATCGCGTTCCACTATGAACGCTTCATCGTAGGTTTTCATTATCGTTACGAACTCCTCATCGGATATTTTACCATCACTGAGATATGATGAAATATACGAGCATAATTTAGTGTATGCGGCTGTTGCTGTGTGCAATTTCATTATATACTCGTTTAGTTTATCATTCGTACACGTAGATATTTTTTTAGAGATAATACTGAAAATACCTGCACATGTTGTTGCCGTTGAAACTATAATCGTTACAACTGCAGGCGCTGTCATCGTTATTATTGATAATAATAATCCAGTTCCAGCAATAACAGCAGAAACCGAGTATACCATTATATCAATAACAACCATACGACGACGATATTTTTTTACCTTTATCGTGTAATCGTCGATGATATTTTTAGTTTGGTTTGACACTCACATACTTGAGTGTATCTGTGACGTTGAACGTCGATAAATGATTCTTGATTCATTATACTTATTTAAGTAACTACTTCGGGAGTTTCAGCTACAAACTCAATACACCACCAATAAGTCGCTGCGGTTAACTTTTTATCATTCGCTATTAGCATAAACGTTTCCTCGACATCTTTATTTAACACTATAGACACAATTCCAGAAAAATCATCGGTTGAATGACGCCATGGAAATGTGGTAAATATAGTAAATTTTGCACTACTAAATACAGATAATCTGTATACACCAGTAACCTCTGCAGTGTGTTTAAAAGTGTTATTTTCCGGTGCCCATGTTGCTTTTCCTGATGCGACTGTGTACACGATATTAATGATCTGCTTGTGAGGAATTTTAATAAGATTCGTTTTTTCAATGATATTAGGAATTCCACTAACAATATCATTGATTTTCATGTTAATGTCAGCGAGATTAATAATAACATTTGGTGGAGTTCCAGAAAATTCGTTAATAGATCTATTTACATTTCTACGAAAATTTAGAAATGTTTGTATATGACTATTAAATTCAGTTCTAAATGAAGCAATTCCATCATTAATTGTCGTTAACGAAGTCGTTATTGGAATTTCCTTATCGTCGACGTATTTCTTCGTTGCAGCGTCGAAATCTGTTTCTGGCGTTCTGAGATTATTAATACCATTACTATTCATGTTGAGAAATGCACGCATTATACCACCGCGCACTGACACGTATTTGGATTCTTGATCATCGACGTATTTTTTTGTTGCTGCGTCTGTATCCGCGATTGGATCTCCAAGATGTGTAATTTTTCTTCCTGACATAATAATATCACCGGTAAATACATCACCAGTTTTCTTAACATAATCGTTAACCGACTTACCGGAATCCTGTATTTTACCCTGATCAGTGAAAGTAACGACATTATTAACAACCGCGTTGGGAATTCGTACAAGTACATCTGGTAGTTGTATATTACTCGTTTTTAATCGTCCTTGCTTGTCCTGAAAAACGACGACTTCATTTTGATCCACACTCGTGATATTTAATAAATCATCGATTTCATTTCTGAGTTGATCAATGGTTGCATATTTAGATAAATCGAACTTCTGAGCTCTACCTGAGGATCTTCCATAAATATCTACCATTATATTTACTGATATCAGTTTAAGTACTATGACGTAGTGTAGTGAACGCGTGTACGACTTTATGAGGCGGTGCTGTTGATTTTGGTACAGCATCAAGCATAGCGAGGGTTTCACGGCCGCATATTGGAGGATCAGTTATTTTTTGTGTCGGTAGCGTTGAATACCAGATTGGAGCAGTAATATTACTGACATAATGAAGAAATTCTTTTGGTGGTGCTAATCCATACGAATCGAAATAAATAATTCCACGTGGATCAATTGCATACGCGACCCAGTGCGTGCCTAGGCCAGAATTTTTATCGAGATTAATAATACCGGTTTCATGTTGCATTGCAACGGTAGGTAATTGATCGCGCATAAAACACCTCTGAAATTTTTTATTTTTAATTGCTTAGCAGCATTAAGTAAATCAAAATTGGACATGGGTGTTATTAGTAAACTGTCCCTGGTAATCTTAGGCCTTTTCCGTACCAGTGTGGAGTCCCTGGCAATCTTAGACCCTTTCCGTACCAGTGTGGAGTCCCTGGCAATCTTAGACCCTTTCCTTTTTTTTTGATTCCTTTTCCGGTTGCTTTCTTTAACGCCATTCCAGCAGCTGTTCCAACAGCACCTAGCGCAGCTGCCTTTGCAACGGCTGGTGCTGCAGCTGCTATTAATGCTGGTATTGCTGCGAGAAGTGGAAATATACCACCCGTTTTAGCAATATCTTTGATGGCGCCCGCAGAAAGATTAAATTTGACGCCTTTATTTGATTTTTTAGCGTCGTTGAAGTTTTTGAACTGACGCTCGGTCAACGATAGTTTATTTGCACCGGTCATCTGTTCTCGCTTTAGCGATATTTTTATTCCACAATTATTTTTTGATGCTGATTGCAGCCTTTTAATCTGACCAGGAGTCAGACTCACACTAACGTGATGATATGACATTATAATTATTATGAACGATCTAATTACATGTTCTCTACTGGAGCATCAATAACTCTCATTCGTCCACCAACACCTTCCAGTAGCATTGATTTATCGCTGAGTATAACTGCGATTGCTCTGTAATTAGGAATAGCTACAATATTTCTATTAACACGAGCTCGAAAATGTATATCAACTACTGACTGTCTGGTTAAATCTAAATGTTCAAGTGAAAAGTAATAAATCGGATACAGCGATGTAAAATCAAGCTGCGATATTTGTAAACCAGTATCAATATTTTGATCACGACCCATGAACGTCATTAATCGATGATATGCACGTGCTACATGATTTTGATCGAAATTCAGTAATATATCCTCGGATGGTTCTTGATGTCCATTTATCCTTAATGAAACTTCAGAAACACCGAGTTTGTCAAATATCATTAAACTTTTTGTTTGATTGTTTACACGTGTATTATCCTGAAGCGCAATAAATATATGTCTTGGTGCAGAAACACCTTGCTGCGAAGCTATCTGCCATGTAAATAAACCATTAATTGCACTCTGAACAACATCTGTGGTCATTGTTAACCATGACAACATTGATTTACCGCCTTGACTCATAAAAGATAGTAACCGATCTTCTTCGGATATTGTTGGAGTCATCACTGGCATCCACAGGGAAAGTTTTGTTAGTACTATTTTACCATGAAGTGCCGCAGTTGCAGCAACATCAGCTCCTTCAACGTGCCACATTGCATCATTATCATCGCTTTTTCGCACAAGTACAACTGTGTGTTTGGCTCCAAAAATAACTTTTCTGACATTTCTGCAAAATCCAAATATGTGTGACAGTGGAATTGCACATGAAAACCTTCTATCTTTCAACATTGATTTACGTATTGTAAATCCTAAGTTAAAATCTGCATCTACATTAATAATCATACTTTCTACATCAACGTTAGCGGCGCCGGCGAAGTTTTTTGGTTGTCTTATATTATATTGTTTGTGCTTTGAAGAATTAGAAGTATCTTTTGAGAAAATCATTGATGGACCAGCTGATCTTGAGTAATCGTCGCTATATCTTGCAAGGCCAAGTATTGTTGTAGCAACGTCGACGTCTTTCTGAATTGATTCAATATTTTTTCCGTCAATCATGTACGTAGCGCTGTCAAATAACGCCATTATACCATTATTAACAAAACCAAAATCATCATTATTATCGTATTCGGTATCATCATGTTTATAAATTTTACCTTCTACTTCAATAAATGCTTCAGCGGGTAGGAAATACCTACTTGTATCCTGAACCTGTAGTTCGATTCGTCCACGCTGATCTGGCAGTCGTGCGTCGTAAGAATAATACTGATAATCGCGCACAGACTCATCTTTGAGAACTGGTGCATCCATATCAAACGCGGGGTCAGATATGCGCTTAAACATCTTTATTATTATCGTCTTCGTCTAACTCGAAGACCACTTCCTGCTATCAGACTAGCGGTTATATTTTTTTCCTTTTCCGACATTGGTACATCAGCCAACTCCGCTAGTTTTTGATTAGCTGCCTGATTTAGTATTTTACTTACACTTGCGGGCATCACTTCAGTGCTAGGTAATTTCACAGGTCGGGCTGGTCTGCGTATTAATCGTGATAGTCTATCTTTAATTGCTGAGAATGCTTTGCTAGCGAGATTACCAACAGCGCTTATACCTTTTTCACGAACAACATCAATAGCTTTCATTCCTAGCTGCTTTGCAATCGGTATTGCTTTTGGGGCTATCCTTCTAAACAGACTCTGAATAACATCACCTAATCCATCTCCGTAGGTTGCTCTGTATACAGGTAATCGAGAGTTTATTACCCTGACCATGGTAGGTCCACGTTGAGTACCATGCACGATCATTTTATTATCAACTGTTTTTATCACTAATTACATACTTAGTCACTATAATAATCATCGGCGATTTCATTAATGAGAGATCGATATACATTAATATCCATGATGCCGCCACTAAATAATCGTTTACAAATATCAGCTGCTTCATTAATGATTTCTGGGGAATTATTACCAGCTCGTTTTCCTCCGATGAGGATTTCTAGTCGATCAACATCAGCGAGAACGTTATTGGGGCAAGTAATAAGACCACTTCCTAAACCACTTCCAGTCGCGCCGGGAGCGTCTTGAAATTCTTCTTCTTCCTCTTCACTTGGTTTCGGTGGTGCTTTTCGTTGTAACTCTTGTTTTTGTTGTGGTGTTTTTGGTGATACTGGATAATCACGAAGTGATTGCTCAAATGGTTTTGGTGTTGTTTGTTTTGGTGTTGTTTGTTTTGGAGGTTTTTTTTGTTTCTTTTGTTGTGCTTGTTGTTGTGTTTGTTGTTGTGTTTGTTGTTGTCGTTGTATTTGTTGTTGTTGTTGATATTGTTGTTCTCGTTGATATTGTTGTTGTTTTATTATTTGTTGTTGTTGTTCTGGCGGTAATTGCATGAAGCTAATATAATTATCTATTGCATGAATATACTCAATATATTTTGGATCACTATTTCTAGCCTGATCAGCGTTATAGTATATGCGAAATATCCATTTGTACCAATTATCACGACCCATAGTTTTATCAGCATATTCGGGTTTTAAATACTTTTTTCGATCATTGAAACTTATCACAGCAATCTTAGCTAAATCTCCTACATTTTCAATTTTTTTAATATTATAAATAGTATCTTCGGTAAATTTGTCATTTATGTTAATTCTTTCTTCTTGTTCTGGTAGACGTTCCTCTATATCACCTATTTCAGCACCTTCAGGTTGATCTTCATCTTTAGGTATTTCCGGGACTGGCATCGCAGCAGCTATTTCGGCTGGAAGTTCACGTAAAATTTCTTATGTTTTCTTAGTTCTTCTTGCTATTTTTTCAGTTCCTTCAGCTATTTTTCCAGTTACTTCAGCGGTTTTCTCCAACACAGGTTGAATACCTTTAGTGGTCTCAGTGATAGGTTTAAATAATTTTTTTGTATCCTCTTCAAATTCAACTTGAGATTCCTGACGCGATTGTAGTTATTGCTTAACAGAATTACGAACGGGTAGATATTTTTTAATTGCCTCTAGTCGCTCTCGAGCTAATTTAGCTGAGTGTGGTTCTCCAATACTCATTATTGATAATATCTATATGGCTGTTTAATTTATAGCAGCAGAGAGGGTGAATGACATACGCGCGTGACCAGATTGTGAAAAAATATGGTCAATTAAAGAAGTTTTCATTATTAAGGCAAAAATGTTTTTTTTTCAGGGAACCCTTAATTTTCAAAAATAAGGTCTCTACAAAGTTGTAGGGTTCACCCTCTCTGCTGCTACACGTATCTGTTCTGTGTGTGAATTATTGTTTACAATGCATTTTCAATACCATTTGATTTACATGTACTACAAGTTTTATTTCAATATGTTTTTGTTGGTCTTGTATTCAGAGATCTATCACAAATGTAAAGAACAATAACTCCTCTTTGTCACTGTACAGGACACAGCTTGCTATACAAAAGAATAGCTCTAGACTGAGTAGTGTTTCTAACAATGCGTGTGTGTATTAATTAATGACGATCATTAGACCAAACTTTTCAATATAAGATACGTTGAATCGGCGTTTCCTGACTTAATTCAATCGTGAGTATGGTAGGTGTAATTGTAATAGAATATCGATTTCACAATTATGTGTAATGGGTTAACAACACAATGATGTGTCATGGGTTGAAAAAGGAATGATGTGTAATGGTATTGACGATCAAACAACACCTCTTGGGTTAACAAAACAATGATATGTAATGTTGTTGTCTATTAAACAATATCGCTTGCTTAAGAACATCAGAGACTAACAAGTTACGGATTTCTCCATACTATGACTCAGTAAAGTGTGTTGTTAATAACGTTCAAGGAGAGAACAGTAAGAAGAGAAAACACGGTTCCCATGGAAACATTGACCATTACCCTGTTCCTACGGTAATATATACCATTATAATGTTGCTCATTGCATGAACAAATACAAAACATATTGTCTTAAAATCTATGAAGGAAGATCGAAAGTCAATTGTTATCGAACAATTACATTATTAGTGTGAGCTCTCCCATTGCTTCGGAATGAAAAACGTATACACGCGGTACAATCTCATACGACACAAAACTCGAAGTCTCCAAATAACTGCACTTCCATTTTTATAGGAATAGAATATGGTTCACAATTTTGGTCAAAGAATGATTTGATTGATTGTATAAACGGCACCTTTAGCACACTGCTGTCTATATCATGCCGGGAAATGAGCGCTAAGTGCTTTTTCCAAAGACACATCAAGGCAGCCGACCCTGGGTCGCCTAAAGAAGTAATTACAGAACCCGCGACACTTTTATTGCGTGTCTGACGCTCTAAATGAGCTACGGCAACTCAATGGCTAACGAACAAACAGAACAGCATTTTGCAACGTTATACGTATGATGTTATCATCTTATACCTATGATGTTATCATGTTATACCTATAATTTTATCATGTTATATCTATAATTTTATTATGTTATACCTATGATGTTATCATGTTATACCTATAATTTTATCATGTTATACCTATAATTTTATCATGTTATACCTATAATGTTATCATGTTATACATATTATTGTATCATATTATACCTATAATAGTGTGACGAACTATATAGTTGGGGTGGGGTGTATTTAAACTATTATAGAAGTCGCACCCAGGTTCTATTTGGATTGAATTCAAATTTAGTGAAAGATAGATGTGAAGCTCCGAGCCACCAGTCAGCAATGCCGAAGGTTAGATGGTTAAATATACAAGATAAAGGTTGAAATTAAATGAAAAAAAATTAATAACAATTCAATAATCAAATGATTCAAATTTCCAATTACACTCCTTCCGCTCGACCCTTTACTAAACCTACTGCATTACTTGATTAGCAGTGTGAGATTGATTTCCACCTGTCCTTGTATTTCTACTCATCTGTTGGATCCTTTCTGTCTCCTATTTCTCCCAATTCCTTCTCCTCTTCCTCCCCGACCTTCCTCCAAAATTCCTTCTCCTCATCCTCCTCGACTTTCTCTAGACTCCTTCTCCTCCTCCTCCACTTTCTCCCCCACGACTACACTCCTGTCGACTTCGACTGTCCCGGCTACAGTCTGAATTCCGTCTCCAACTCTTAAAGACTTGAGACCCAATGGAACCGGAAGTTCTCTGTCCGCTAAAACGCTTCCTTTTCAAAGCTTTTTCTTTCCTTAGAATCAACCTCTAAGTCCTTCCGCCAGATTACGAGTGGCTTCTTTCTCAGAGTAAACCCTATTGATCTGCAATCCTTCCAGGCGAATACTAAATTACTCTTGCGATATCGGAAGGTATCATTAGGGTCTGAATTGTAATTACGCCCTCTATCTCAATTTGGATTGGATATCGCTGTGGACCGACCTAATTAAACTTAGCGGACAATGTCCCTCACGCTGTCTGTCAACGTGGGAACGGATAAGAACACGCCCCGTTCACCCTGTGAAATTTCCTTTTGATCCTTGAACTAACCTTTATCATATAGGTGTAATAACGGCATGCCTTTGTTCAGTGACACGACCGGCTGCCTTTGCCGACTCAAGTTTTTGGTCTCTGGCTGGTCACGGTAACCTTGCGCAGGAGTTCAACACTAACCCCGCGGCAATCTTTAGAGAACAATATTCCCAAGTCAGAAAGATTATAGGTTACACATGACTTTATAGTTGGGTGCTTAGCAAACGTGACAAAAAGTATCATGTTATACCTATAATGTTATCATGCTATACCTATAATAGTATCATGTTATACCTATAATGTTATCATGTTATGCCTATAATTGTATCATGTTATATCTATGGTATCATGTAATACCTATAATAGTATCATGTTATACCTATAATGTGATCATGTTATAACTAACATGTTACTCTTGTTGTTATCATTGTTTACTTGAAATGTTTCGACCAGAAGATATCAACCATATTATAATAAGAGACATATAAGGTCACACCAATAGATTCGCAAGGAAAAACATGGCAGCTACAAATAGTTTATATCAAGACGATCAAAATGCACACTCTGGTATAAAGAAGACAGTTACATGTATGACAACATATATATATATATATATATATATATATATATATATATATATATATATATATATATATATATATATATATATATATATATATATATATATATATATATATATATATATATATATATATATATTCATACTCGCCTTGGTGTTGACATTGCTGCACTTAGCGAAGTCCGCCTTTCAGAGGAAGGACGTCTGAGAGAACTCGGCGCTGGTTACACCCTGTACTGGTCAGGAAAACCAAAGATTGAAAAACGAATTTCAGGAGTCGGTTTCATGGTCAAGGACTCAATCGCCACCAAGTTAACAAACCTTCCCACTGGTCACACCGACAGCATCATGTCCATGCGTTTCCCGTTAGGGAATCAACAACACGCCAATCTCTTCAGTGGATATGCTCCAACACTCCAGGCAGATCCTTATGAAAAGGATAAATTCTACGCTGACCTGCGCACTCTTCTCAAGAGCGTCCCAGAGAGCGACAAAATAATCATCCTCGGAGATTTCAATGCCAGAGTGGGCCGAGACTCAGAAGCCTGGAAAGCCATTCTTGGGAAACATGGCGTGGGTGGCAGCAACGACTATGGGCGCCTGCTTCTTGAATTTTGCGGAAAACTACAGCTCACCATCACAAACACCATACTCCAGCAGACAGACAGACTGAAAATGACTTGGCTGCATCCTAGATCAAACCACTGGCACCTAATCGATTACATCATAGTACGCCAGAGGAACTTAAAAGATGTCCTTCATACCAGAGTGATGTCCAGTGCAGAGTACCACACAGATCATCGTCTTGTCCGATGCAAGCTCGACTTCCACTTCAAGCCCAGGCACAGACAACAAGGAGGCACCCCGAGAAGGAAGCTCCAGGTCAAAACCTGTTGTCTGCAGACGTCGAGGCAGATTTCAAGAGAGCCTGCAGTCTAGACTTGAAGAACCTAATTTTTCGCCAGATCTACCTCCGGAAAAGATGTGGAACTACATCAAGGCTGTCATTCTGCAAACCTCAGAAGAAATCCTTGGATTCACCACTAAGATAAACAAAGACTGGTTTGATGAAAACAGCCAAGATATCCAAGAACTGCTTGCCAAAAAGAGATCAGCGCACCAAGCCCACCTCGCTCAACCACCCTGTCCACAGAAGAAAGCAGCCTCCCACCTCATCTGCAGCTCCCTCCAGCATACAAAATGAATGGTGGACAAAGTTTGCAGAACGAATCCAGCTGTACGCTGACATCGGAGACTACAAGGGGTTCTATGAAGCGTTGAAAGCAGTGTATAGTCCTTCCTTCCAAATACAGAGCCCCTTACGGAGTGCAGATGGCAAAGAGCTACTCAATGACAGGGAATCTATCCTGAACCGCTGATCAGAGCGCTTCCACACCCTCTTCAGCACTAGCCGTACAGACCAGGAGGCAGCTATGGACCGCATCCCACAGCAGCCATTAAAGATGGAACTCGATGAATCACCAACACTGCAAGAGACTGTAAAGGCCGTAGAACAGCTGCAGACTGGAGAGGCTGCAGGAAAAGATGGTATCCCACCAGAGATATGGAAGAGAGGAGGCCCAGCATTGCACACCAAACTCTACGAGTTCTTCGTTTGCTGCTGGGAGCGAAGAAAACTTCCACAAGACCTCTGAGGTGCAGTCATCATCACCTGGTACAAAAACAATGGGGAAAAGTCTGACTGCTCAAACTACCTCGGGATAACCCTGCTCTCCATTGCAGACAAAATCGTTGCTAGAGTGTTGCTAAACAGACTGGTGCCCACCATTGCAGAAGAGCATGCTCCAGAGAGTCAATGCGGCTTCAGAGCCAATAGGGACACAACTGATATGATGTTCGTCCTGAGACAGATCCAGGAGAAATGCCGAGAACGAAACAAATGACTGTACGTCACATTTGTGGACCTAACGAAGGCATTTGACACGGTGAGCAGAACTGGACTGTGGAAAATCCTTGAAAAGCTCGGCTATCCTCCAAAATTCCTTACCATGGTCATCGAGCTACATGAAGACCAGCTTAGTCAGGTCAGAAACGATAACGACCTGTCACAGACCTTCCCCATCGTAAACGGCGTAAACCAGGGCTGCGTTTTAGCCCCCACATTGTTCTCAATTTTCTTCAGCATGATGCTCCAAAAAGCAACAGAAGACCTTGATGACGAAGATGACATCTATATCCGCTTTCGTACTGATGGCAACCTCTTCAACTTAAGGCGACTTCAGGCCCACACGGAAGCCGCCTAACAGCGCGTAACATCCTGCTTTGCAGAAGCTTCACAGCTCTTTGGTCTTGAGGTCAGCGTAAAGAAAACTGATGTACTTCACCAGCCTGCACCCAAGAAAGGATACCGGCCACCAAGTATCTTCATTGACCAGACAGAGCTGAAAGTAGTCCACCAGTTCACCTACCTGGGCTGTGTGACCTCCTCCGATACCAATATCGACAAAGAAATAGACAACAGACTGGTCAAGGCAAACAGCGCCTTCGGCAGACTCTATAAACGAGTGTGGTACAACATCAGTTTCAAGAAAGACACAAAGATCAGCGTCTACTGAGCTGTGGTGCTGACCACCCTCCAATATGGCGCCGAATCCTGGGTCACCTACAGCCACCACCTCCGCCTCCTTGAACACTTCCATCAGCGCTGCCTCTACACCATCCTCAGCATCCTATGGAGTAACTTCGTCACCAACACTGAAGTCCGCAAACAAGCAGGGATCACCAGCGTTGAGGCCACGCTCATGAAGATACAGCTACACTGGGCAGGGCACGTCTCCAGGATGGAGGATCATCGCCTGCCAAAGATAGCACTGTATGATGAGCTGCCCACTGGCCACCGTGACAGAGTGACACCTCGAAAGAGATATAAAGACTACTTGAAAAAGACCCTCACCACCTGTGGCATTGACCACCGCCAATGGGCATCACAAGCTGCTGACCTTGAAAGCTAGCGACGTACAGTTCACCGGGCAACTGCCACTTTTGAAAAAAACAGACGGGTCAGCTTGGAGGAAAAAAGATGGCGAAGAAAGAACCGGAAACCATCGACAGCATCTACCACAACCCAGACATTCTCCTGCAGCCTCTGAGGACGGACGTGCCGGACACGTATTGGGCTCGTCAGCCACCAGCGCGCCTGCAATAGACGTGGACATCCCCCTTCCTAAAATCTTCGCAAACGAAGTCAAGTCAACAACTACAACACACACACACACACACACACACACACACACACACACACACACA
>JAECUM010084737.1:0-15435 GCA_016617855.1 Megalonaias nervosa | reverse complement strand
ATATATATATATATATATATATATATATATATATACTATCATAGACATACATACCTGCATGCATTTTTAAACTGGGTATGATAAAACATAAGTTATCAACACGTGTTAATATGTGATCTATAAAATACAACAGCTTATGTATGTGCTTAAATAGAAGTTCTTTTGGGAAAAGACATACACTATCATTAATATATAAGCAGTATTCAAAATGCTTTTCAAGTATCAGCATTATACATGAAATACGTCAGATAGTACTGCATGTGTCAAAAAATGAAATGGAAATGAGATGAAATTAACAGTGAATGTACGAAAATATTACTGCAATTAGTACTACTAATTAAATAAATAAATTAAAAAAAATAATGAAATTGTATGTAACTTTATGTAGCATTCATTATATTATAACGTTTAATTAGTTCTCTATTCATATAATTTCCCAGATTTCTAACCTCGGTCGATTTCGTGGAATTTCCTAAATAAAAACGTAAATAAATTTACATCAGTTAGTCTCTGTTTGATATGAGTTGAAAATATCAATATGTTTCCAATTGAATACCAATGTGTGTAACATACCGTTTTCAAAATTGATCTTTCTTATTTTAGTTTATATATGTCACTTGGTTTGTTAGCTATTTATTCAATATTTTGTATTTTATCATTTTTCTTTTTCTTTTAGTCTGACCTCAAACTGTTTGAAATTCGTGTTTGCAACTAGACGTTTTGCAATGTAATAATGCAGAAATCTTAAGCAAATTTCGACTTTCCACTTAATTAAAAATATAATGATAAAAAATAAATTGAATAGTGAGAAAAGTTTCAGAGAAGAGAACATATCATATACTGAACCCTAAAATATTTGATGAACTTATTAGTGTAATCTTTTCTTTGTCTTCTGTGCAAAGATATCTATAGTGATACAGAAAACAGTATTTGTTGTTACAGTTTAAATGTTGTAAACTTATGGTCTAGGACAGAAATACTTAGACAAAAATAGATAAAATAAGTTTTTAAAGAGGACAAAAGAAAGATTTGTTTTTTTGTTTTGTTTTTTTATTATTTTTTTTTAAAAGAAAAAATGAAAATCATTAAATAATAACATTTGTAGAGGTTATAAACTATTTGTAGAGGTTATAAAGTATTAAAATCATAACAATTTTGAATTTTACAGGAGGAAATATTTGAAGTTTTCTAGATTTTGTTCTTCATGACAGTCGACCATTTGTTAAATATGTAAGTAGTGATTTATCTCAAACATAAATAGAATGTACAGAAAATTTATCTAGATTATATAATTGAGAAAAATTGTACGAAGTACCTTTAATTAAGTAAGAAAGAGATAAATTTATAATCAGTTCCTCCATCGATCATAAACAAATGCAACTAAGACAAATGTACCTATTGGACTTCGTTTTATTTTTTTAATTCTACTGAAAAGATTACGAATTGGGACGAAAATAATGTTAAGTTCATGAAAAAAATCGTAACATAATTATGATTTCGCATCACGGAACAAAGGCCTCATCTTGCCGAATCGTGTTATAAAAAGAGGTCAATGGGATTTGGATTTGATTGATCTCTGATTAACGTACAATACGTTAAATTCTTCATCTTTTCTTCATGACCTTACATTAATTTATTATATACATTTAAAGTTCAAGTGGCTGTTTTTGTGACTTTTCTACGACACTGATGAAATTAATTAAAGAAAACATAAATTAAGTTTAAGAACAAGTAACAAAACCATTCTTGGCTAATTCTGAGTCTGAAATTTAATTGGAAAAGATGTGTCAACAACTGCAGGAGCAACCACTGATTTTGGATTATGAACCCAATTTATGTACATCGAAGACTGTCTTAATACAGTTTAGTAATGAATACATACTTTTGATATATGAAAATATCAGCAGTAGACCACATGATGAGTAGGATTTATCAAATGTCGGGAACAGATCCATGTGTATCTTCTATTGTAAACAATTTTTTCAAGACTGCCCTAATTAAGCATCGATTGAAGATCCTTCATCGGGCTGTTCAGAGAAAGAGAAAGAGTTCTTGTGAACATCGTCTTCTGATCAAGTTCATGCAGAAATGATGCGTCTAAGTTACGCGGAGGATACAACGGTCATTTTGTACATTATCACATAGTCGGTACACTTCGCCTACAGTGTGTGCAGTTTCATATTTTTGATATTATACGTGTGAACATATCACTTTATGTGATTCTGATTGGCGGCCATTTTTTAACTCGACTCGCGAAAGGAAATTGAGGAAAAATTATCTCGGCTGTCTGAATATGGATATGTTACCCCCACAGGGGTTTATTATGTCATGTTTAACAATATCATCATAAGAAAAATGGCGTAAAACTACAAGACAAGAACAACAATAAGAAGTAAAACTAAGGGTATTGCTTATTTGATAGCGGGTGGCGGGGGGGGGGGGTATATCTGTAACATAGATATAGAATCCATCGTATATACAAGTGTGGTTTAAATGTTAACTTAAAGAAGTAACTAAACTCACCTCTGTTCACAGAAGAATCTGGACATAAATGGGTCTCCTAACTGACAGAACTTTATCCAACCACAGCATCTTTACGTAGTATATATGGGATGTAAATCCGACACGAAAATAAATTTGTTGACGTCTTCTGTACAGTCTATTGTTCCAAATCAAAGACTGCAAATATCCGGTCACAAATGCATTGCAGTAAATGTGGGCATTTTTGCATCCAGTAATCCTGTTTCACATGGAGATCGCAACAATGTAACGTTTAGTTCTGAAAGTGACATTTTAGGGTAAACATGTACTCTACTGTAGGCCTACTGTACTGTGTACCGTATCAAACAATGTGGCAGCATCAGATCTCATTGATCATTCTGTTTTGAAAAATGATTTTGTCGTTATAAAATGTTCTGTTTATTCGGATGGAAGCTTTTTCTTTGATTTATAGTTTGTAAAACAGTACAGTCTACTTTTACCAGTTCAGCTTTGTTTAGGACTATATTTTATGCACAACAAATGAAAGGTGCACCGTCTGTCAGAATGAACGAAATTATTCGTTCTTCTTTCTATCTAAATTATTTCCACTGAAACAAAAACTATGTGATAAAAAGAATCTCAAATGGGTAACGATTTAATATTAAATTTATGAAACTCGTTGAATAATGTCCGATTTTGCTCGCCAAGGCTAGCAAAAGCTGGACATTATTCAACTCGTTTCATAAATTCAATATTAAATCATTACCCATTTGAGATCCTCTATATATAGTTTTATTTTACTGTGAACTCGTTGCTAATTTTACCGCTTTGGAACATTCATAAAGTGATTCTGAATGGAGGGCTTTGTCACAAACCATTATTTCCTTATTTTACAGGATCTTTTTCCCACTACGCTTATGTGTGAACTCTTAATAACTAAAAGTAAATGAGGGGTCAAGTAAACCCTTGATTTGAAGTGTGAGGGACGACGGAATCAAGTGATTATTAAAGAGTTCTAGCACTTCATGTAGACTTTGCAATAAGTGCACATGTTCTTCCTTGAGTACTATATAATTTCTTGACATACGAAAGAAGGAGATTGTAATACTAATTTTCTGTTATTTTTTTCAGGCCCTGGCAAAAAAGAAAGGTGCAAAGAAACCCGAAACTTTTTATAACACTGTTTGTGTCTCCTGCTCTAATCGTGATACTGTGTAAGTGCAAATTCGACACCTTTTCAAAGGATTCGAGTTTTGTTAATCGTATTACTCAAAATTCGTTAAGCAAACGAGCAGCTCGTTCTTTGGAATAAGTAAATAAAGAAATGCAACTATGCATTTGCATTAAGCGGATAACAACTTTGCTTTTGAAATGTGAAACATTAAACGTTCTGTGACAGAGTTACCACGCATTTCAGCGGAAGAATAATTATGAAGCCAATGTCTCATGACAGCTTTAAGAACGTGACAGTTGCCTATGTTAATACTAACCGAAGAGTCTCCATTCATGTATATTTGGCTGCTGCTTTTTATTAACAACCGAATGGGGGTGTGCTCTTTACCTCTCTGTGCAGTTTGAGTGGATTGAGCAAGAACGGTATATGCGCCGCCCATGCAGTCATGCAGGTGATTTAATATGCACTACATTTATTAGAACTACATGTAGTTTATGAAACTAACAATATTTTTGTAGATAAAGACACGGAGATGGAAACGCTACACTTAATCTCAATCCAGAGTATCTTGTGAACACACACACACACACACACACACACACACACACACACACACACACACTTTAATGAAACGCGTTTTGCATCTTTAGTAACACTTGCTCTGAACTTTTGTTTGTTACAACTGACATGATAGGAATCAAAACGTTCATAGTACGTTTATAATATATGGAGTACAAATTTGCGAGATAGTTGCATTACTGTGTTTACTTTCGATGGCCTTTTTGCATTGTCCGTCTACTGTTATCCAAGAGCTATTTTTGTCAGACATATCTGTACAAAATTTGCGATCAGAAAGTAAATTTCATAAAATTATCATTGACATTTCAACACCAAATTTTCGACGCTTAATATAATTTTTATATCACTGCATTAGCATGATAAAAACATAGGTATCACTTTGTCAGCAACGTTGGTTAGTCAGCCACAACAATTTTGTGTTCAAATTGTGTGCTTACGGTTTTGGAAGTAAGATACAGGGGGTATACATTAACAGTAGAATGAGACGGGATATCTTTTGTCAAATAGGGCAAAGGTTTCTAGAGCCATAGGGAAATTAACATTAGGCCGCCATTTTGAAATGTATGTTGTAACAGTGTGACATTATTATTCTATCTGTTCTCTAACTGAAAGACAATATTACGACATAAGATTCACAGTTTATAGCAGTGTATTATGTTAGTGGCGGGAAATGTGAGTTTGTTTGCATTTTAACTGAAATGTATTTTAATTTGCGTGAGAAATGAATTAACATGAATTTACACCTAAGTAATGTATCATAACAGGTGCGTGTATCACAGAGAGAGAGAGAGAGAGAGAGAGAGAGAGAGAGAGAGAGAGAGAGAGAGAGAGAGAGAGTTTTACTATTCATCAACCAGGTGATCTATTATCCCCATGGTAATGCGTTTCCTTTGGACATTTTGGACCGCATGTCATGTGCATTTGTGTCATACATTCATGTTCGAATCTGTATAATTTGTTTTTGAAATTTAATTATAATTCATGGACAATATATGTCATAAAAGTTGGCATCTTGATTTGTTTCTGTTTTATTATTTATAATATGAATAAGATCTTCACATATACCCAATTATTTCTTTCTCTCTCGCGCTCGCTTTGTCTCTCTTATATATATATATATATATATATATATATATATATATATATATATATATATATATATATATATATATATATATATATCCAAGAAATCTGATGTTTGCTCATGTTAAAAACTAGCACGTAAAAATATTACATAACAAGCAGTCTTAACTTGGGTATCCGCCGTCATGTTTTGCACGACAGGTCTTGAATCTATAGAAAAACACTAGTTTTTGTGAGAAATATTATCATCATAAGCGATTTCTTAAGTTAAAAAATGAATGTAACGAGTGAATCTACCACATATAATATTCAGCTCTCAACAGAAACTGTCGTGATTATTGTTTACTCCATGCTTTGCGTAAAAACCCAAATTTGAAGTCAGTGATTTGGGAATTGTACCATTACAATATTATAACACACCTTGAGGAATTAAGATGACAGTCAATGCATGCTAACTGAACTGTGCAGTGTAATGTTGTGGCACACACGCTAAATTACATTGTATTCATTAGACAATATTGCGAGCACAAACACTGGTTTCTAAAAACTGCCCAAAGAAATAACTTGCTATCCTTTGGCCAAAAATCCCAACTGGAATTTTTTGCTATAATTTCTAGAAATATTTAAACTTAGATAAATATTATAACTATTCCTCATTAAGGTACACCCCCCCCCCCTTCTCTCTCTTTTTTTCTCACATACACATACACACACAGTGTATGATAGTATTAATAGAGTAGGGAGGATTAAAGGGATTTCAGGGGACCTGATTAGTAAATACATGGGTGCTTGGCAGTAGAAAACTTTTTGTTGGATAATACATAACTGGTTGGTGGATATACAAGAAAAGGTTATACTATACAGTTTTCTCACAACGTCAAAATCTGAAATTAACAGTATATTCTGTCACGCTGAAATTCTCAATATCGTGCCATCCAAACCTTATCTATATGTATGCAGGTAAATGATCCATGTTTAACACAAACATGCAAAAATGACCGTCAAATCAAAAGGGATGACTGAAACGATAAAATTTAACGTCTCTGTTAGCCATTGAAAAATGAAAGCCCAACCGATTGAGGAATACAGCAATTTGGTATTTTAAAACCCCTAGTTCAATCTGAGAAAAGAATTTTCCCCAGCACGTTCTGTTACGCTAAAATATTCAATATCGTGCCATCCACACACTATCTATATGTATACAGTTAAATGATCCATGTTCAGGAAACACAAACATGTGTAAAATGACCGCCAAATCAAAACATTGAAAAATGAAAGCCAACCGATTGGAAGAAAACATGTTTCCTATTTTGAACTCTTATTTCAATAAGAGGGAAGAATTTTTCCCCGAAAAAAAGTATAACTGACCAAATCTATGTTGTCAGTGTTTACCACAGCAAAAACACGAATAAAAAACTCAGTTTGTGTTTTCGCAAGTCACCCCTCCCACCTCTCTCTCTCTGTCTCTGTCTCTCTGCCTGTCTGTCTGTCTCTGTCTCTGTCTCTGTCTCTCTCTCTCCAAGGTATTCATTTGCGGCTTTTAGCCAATTATTATGGTAGAGCCAGATGAATATTACAAATGCATCGGACTAATAAGCAGCTGAGTGACCCAGGTAACAAACCCACACAATAATACCTAAATGACACGCTATCAAATACATTATAACGTTAGAGATCACATCAATTTTATCGATGCTTTTGCTGGCTCCAAATTATTCCCTTTGCAATTTGCGAAACTTTGAAAAGGTCAAGATTATAAACAGGAAAACTTTCCAATACTGTCAGCATGCTGCAAGTGCGCATCTCTTGAGAGACTTGTTATTTCCTTTGTCCAAATCATCATGGCACAAGTCGCACTATCTCTATTTTTAATATTCTGTGAATATGTGTGTCATAATTCTTTGCATTAAATGCTTTGTATTCTTGCACAGATGGAATCTACTCCACCCCTCTCATGCCCTCAAGGAAAAACTCCGAAGCCAGTTTGCCTGCAGGTTACCCGTCCATCCACAAGTTCAATTTAACTGTTGCAGATGTGGAAGATGAATTCAGTACCCCTATGACACATCATAAGGAAAAGAATGAACAAAGACGAAAGAAAACTTATAGTGTTTCTGATAGATATAGAAAATTCGGAATCAAAGATTCACTTTCTTGCTGGGAAGATAGTAAATTTTTGGGATCATTTGAGGAAAACTGTAATTTTATTAAAAAGTACCCTATCGGAGATCCCATGCCTTACCTACAAGAGCTAGGACTTGCTGGAGACTTTGTTGACTTTACAAATTCCAAGATTCCTGTTGTTGTAACTGCAGCATCTTCAAATCATTTTCTGGCAGTTCAGGCTCTAATGCAGAACCTTCACAGTGTG
The DNA here is from genome assembly GCA_016617855.1 of Megalonaias nervosa. Lineage (NCBI taxonomy): Eukaryota > Metazoa > Mollusca > Bivalvia > Unionida > Unionidae > Megalonaias > Megalonaias nervosa. The sequence continues at coordinate 7,747 of JAECUM010084737.1, read as the reverse complement.
GTATTTCCCAAATACAAAAAATTGAAATTTATCTTTTACGACATCGGGCTGAACGAAAAGGAAAAGGAGATGGTATGTTACTAAGATATTACATATTCTTTTTCGAAGCGTGTCCTTATCTCCAAGGAGCTAAATAGTATTTTTGTGTGCTTTTATCTCCTGAAACACGACTATTCCATTCTTAGCCTAAAAATGTATGCAACGAATACAATAGACTGAGATGATTTTATGCACTTGGCGGTTCTCTTATCATTTTAGCACACTTCAGTTTTTATTATGGTTGAAATCGAAGTGGAAACGTCAGCAAATAGCACAGACAGACAGTAATCGGCAGAGGGGAGCCCAAATCTTCTGCTTATAATAACTGTACAAATTTCTGTTTCAGGTGAGAAAGCATTGTCGCTGCGAATTCAGATCATTTCCGTTTGAAAGGTATCCAGAACATGTGAAGATTCTGAAAGGATACACATTCAAGCCACTAATTACACAGGTAACCTTTCTTTCTGTCTCTCTGTCTACCTGCAGGTCAAACTTACCTGGTCGAGTGTGTTTGTAGAGGCTGTGCTGTCAACACTGAATGTGACAAATACTTAAGAGTTCTTAGAACATTTGAAAATTGAATCACAATGCACCCCAAGAATATTTCTAAATTTAACTAGATATACATCTTGCTTCGTTTTGCAGCTGAAGCAAGTGTCTAGATGCTACCGACACGTGTAATCCAAAAGCTATGCCATATGATTTTGAAAGCACATCGTTAAGTAAATCGAAATTGGATGCGATGCCAGTCAGTTTAATGTATTAAAGATGTATTCATCACGCGTCTTTCAGTGTAAATATTATTTAAACTTAGTTTATTTATCTTCGACTTCTATCATGCTTTGTGATTAGAATTTCCCACACAAAGTGTTTATGTCTTAGATATTTGATTATACTGCTGACGTAAGCAAAAAGTGCTTCCTTTATCAAGCTTCCTTCAAAGACCAATGTTCTGTGGCTTTCCCTCTTTTTATACTATTATTATATAGGTGACATGTACCAATGCTATAAGTGAATTTCTGTTTTCTTCCCATATCTTTTCTTATCTCAATGACAGTGCACGAGCAATTTATCATTTCTTCATCCGCATTGTATTTTAGAGGATAGTTTCTGTTCATTGCCTATACCAGGGATGCGTATCAGATGAGCCGTTTTCTTCATAAAACATGCACGTTGTCATTTTATCCAGAACGTTGTCTGGATGTTTAGGCCAAATTTGATTTTCCGTACTGTTTGTTCATATCTTTCCCTGCATTTTTGTTTGCGCAGGACTATATTCTAATAGAAGCCTAGTTATTAATTAATTTTGTATCCAGCTAGTGGGAAAGAGACATTGAGTGACGCCAGAATCAATATCACGGATACTGCCATCACCACTACTACTACTACTACTAGTGGACGGAGGATTATAGTAAAGTTGAGATAAGCTACCTCACCCCTAAAGTAAACAGCAATGCAATAAAATAAGTTGGAAAGAAATTTACTACAGCATATACTACTACTACTACTACTACTACTACTACTACTACTACTATTAGCAATGGAAACTGTGTTCTTGAAACAAAGCACTCTACAATTATAGGTTGCTGCATTTTTATGGGAAAATATGAACGAATTATTCGATGCTATAATGCACAACGTTCTGTTTTTCGACCTGAGGCTAAATAATAAAAAGAATACACTACAAGAAACAAAGTAATTTAATTTCTGCTACATTCCAAAGTAAGTATAAAACAGTAGTTAAACAAATACTCAATATGAGCATTCATATACACTTAAGACCTCCTTGCGACCTTCTTGGTTGAGTACTGCACGCTCTAACATTCGTTTCAACAAGAAATCCACTGAAAATTGAAATTTGAAACCATATTGTGAATGGTTGTGCCTTCGAGCAACCTTTAAAGTCGGTCTGGAATAGAGGGATTTAGTTTTTCTGTTGATCCACCTAACTTCTGCTTATCTAGTTGTAATGGACTGGAGTTATTAGCTGGGTTGTGGTTGTGGTTGTGATTTGGATTTTTAACGTAGCTTTAACAATATTTCAGTCATATCGCTACGATGTCTGCAGTGTGGCAGTTTAGAGTGATATCTAGCACTGGGGCATCATGCCGAAGACATGTAGCATGATGTCCCACCCAATCACATTATCCTGACACCAGGCCGACCAGTCCTATCACTAACCTCTTAATGCTGAATGCTTAGCAAGGCAGCTGTTAGTACCATTTTTGTAAGTCTCTGGTATGACTCGGCCGGGGATCGAACCCACGACATTACTCGGCCGGGGATCTATTAGCTGGGTGGATTCCGTACGATGTACATGTGGCTTGTTGGATTGGTTTTGACATATGTGTTTCTGTTATGCCATTGATAGGTTGGAACCATAAGCTGAAAAAAAACCCATGAAATTCTTTTAACTGAAATTATCAAGAAGATGCGGATTAAACAGTTTTATAAGGGAATCTCAAATTCATATCCTTTTGGAGTGCAGTTATATCTTGTTTGGAAAGTGATTTCTATTTCAAATATAGTCTAGATTGTTGTATAATTTCGCGCTGTTCCAAGATTTGAAACCTAGTGAATTCTAATTAGCATAAATAACTAAGAAAGTACATCTTGAGGAAATTCAAGATGCAGGAAAGGTAAGTACATTTATTGCCATTCTTATTACCACTTATAGATGATATGTATTTATGCCCTGTCATTTGCAAGATATTTGTTAGAAGGATCCCAGCTCCACAACTTGTATGATTTGCACCATAAATCTAAACATTTTTTTTCTTCTCAGAAACGTACAACAGGGAAATTTGCAAAGCTGCTATTGAGTTAGAGCCCATTTTGCCAGCGGAAAATACAGTTTCTTCATTTTCTTGGTTTATTGGCTCTGAGGCTATTGCTTTTTTACCCCGCCTTCTTCAGATGCATTTTTGTTTGTCGAATCTGGAGCTTGGACTGACTTGTCCAATCGGTGGTCTCTCAGAGAGAGGGGATAGACCTTGGCCTTAAGATGCCTTTCTGTGTTATTTGTTTATAAAGACCATAGAGAGTGCTGCTCATATTTTGAACCAATTGATTTGCGAATAGTTTTGAACCAATTGATTTGCGAATAGTTTTGAACAAATTGATTTGCGAATAGTTTTGAACATTTCTGCTAAGTAAGTGTTTAAATTATCAGAATGAAATTTTCAGTAGTGCAAATATTGTGTTTTGTTGTGATAAAGCCATCTATGGACATTGCGGATATCACGTTCATTCACTTACTTGGTTGAAAGTTTCTTTTGTGTCTCAATGAACTCATTCTCGTCAGCTTTATCATCTCTACTTTCAACTTGACCAGACAGCTTTTATAGTTCATCCACAGACAAATCTAATAATTCAAAAAGCTCTAGCGTCTGATTTATGTTTACAATAAAAAGTAGTTCCTAACACGCGATACTATTTGTAGACACACGTATCGTGTAGTGAAATAAAAACAGCGCAATATGGAGAAATACCGCACGGTTCTAACAATGTAAAGTTAATGGAGAAAACAATGGGTATATAATAATTATGTTTATTTTGTTTTGCAGACTGTACTAAATGAATATGGGTTTGTCATGTGGATGGACGCCTCAATACGATTACGCACGGGGAAGCTGGACAATTTATTCGAAACAGCCATTAAAGACGGTGTCAAGATTATAGAAGGAGATTTAGGAGTTGGATACAGAACTGATCCAGCAACTTTCAAGTTCCTTCGAGAAGATCCGTGCTTATTTGCCGATAAAAACGAAACTCAAACTGGGTTTTTCCTGATATATCGAACTCGTTTTACTATCGAAACCATAATGCGTCCATGGGTGTCATGTTCACTGACATCGGGTTGTATGTATTTCCCAGGTTCACAAGACAGAATTAATTGCGTCAATCCAAATGAGCTTGGTACCTGTCATAGATTTGATCAATCAGTATTGAGCATTATCCTGTGGCGACTGTATCATGCCGATATTGGGAGGGTATATTTACCTGGAGCATTCTTTGAAGTGCACAGAAGCCAAACCGTAAGATACTTTGAATCTCTGGAAAAGAAAAGCAAATTGTAGCTCGTGTAAAGCGCTCTTGCCATAAATGGAAAATTGAGAGACTTTTACGTTTTTAGCAGTTGTTCTTAGTTTCCTCATACATCACATCCTTGTAAGAAGGTTGGTAAAATTTATAACATAGATTGTATGGGATCGTTCTTTTGGTACATGTCCGCCCTTTTTTTTCAGTAAAACCGCCGTAGAATTAACTTACTTTAATCAATGGTTTCACGAACAAAGTATTTTCTCTGGTTATGCCTTCTTAGAGTCTGTTAAGTCTTATGTTGAGTATTCCATATGCAAAGAATAAAATGTCATGACTATGTGGCCTTAAATTAGGTAACAAAAAAGACTGAAAACCAACAAGATTAGTAAAATTGGAAACTAAGACAGCGCAAGACTTGTCCTCGCAACTCCAGATGGGACGTACCAATGGGCAGTCATGTCATTCGGGTTAAGAATGCGCCAGGTGTCGTCAAGCGATGTATGAGGAAATGACTCAAACAATTAGAAGGGATTGGAGTTTCGAACTTCATGGTCGACTTACTATTAGGGACAGCTACTTGGGATAATCATATGATCTTGCTGACAAAAGCTTTAGAACGGCTTAGAGAGACTGGGATCACAGCCCGATGATCTAAGTGCCATGTAAGGTTTAGAAAACTAACTTACCCCGACCACATCGTCGGCGAAAACAAGTTAATCCCAGATAGCTCTAAATTTGACCAACGTAGGGACGCGGTATGACCAACCACTACGACAGAAATTCGATCTTTCTTGCGATTGGCAGAGTAGTATCGTAGGTATGTTGCTAACTTTAGTACTATTGCTAGCCCTTTGACAGACATGGCAGGGAAAAAAGGCTCCGATGAAAGTCCCTCGTGGCTGCCTGGTCTGGAGTGAAATAAATCACCACAAACCATATACTCCTGTATAATCATTGTACTAATTACTTTGTGTACTGTTCCTTCCTAATTGTCCTATGGCTTCAACCATAATCAAGTAGGAACTCAAGTAATTCTACATGGCAAAGTTAGTTTCAAAAGGTCTGGAACACAGCGTTTGGCTGTCGCAGGTCACCGCTATCATGGGCACATTGAAGTGTTGGAACTCGAAAGGGTTTTTATCCATAGTTCTCTAGAGGGCCGCGTTGCTGACGATGCCAATAAGCAAACGTTTTGACAGTTGACCCTAGACGACGGGATCTTCGATAATGGATCGGAGTAAAGAGGCAAAATGAAGGTTTTGACTTCCACTCGTCTTAAGGTACACTTGGCTGTGTTTCTGATCAGAGCTCGATGGCTGTCGTTACCCACTTTATTTCAGACTTCTCACGCGCAGAATCTTTCTTTTAGTGGATCTTCTTCGATTATGGTTTTATACCCGTTAACATCAGCCATTAAATGGGATACGGCACCACCACGAATCAGTCTCAGACGTATGTCCAAACCATTCAACAAATATTTGTTTTGTAATCACGTGTTCAAATGTAAACAATCCATAATTCTCTTTTGTCGATTTTAGGCCCTACATTGCGAGGTTTGTTAGCCGCCGTCATTGAATACAAGTAAAGCGTGAGGTTTTCTTTCCACAGATGAAATGAGGTGTGCGTGTTCTTCACTTCTTTCTGGTACATCAGGACATTCGCTAAGTATGCTAGATGAAGTTAAGTATTCATACTGCTGCTGACTAGTTTGTAGCTTAAGTGCAAAGACAATGCGCTGAGCAACGACTGTGTGTCATAGTTTAAAGAGGCCACTCTGGCATAATTACCTGGATTTGTGTTGTCGATTTTCACAATTTTAACTTTCAGATACAAGTAACTGTTATTTAGATCCATGTACTCTTCGATTTGTCCATTACTTTCAAACTAAAAAAGAGCCGAGGTGGTTAAAGACAACACGGGATGAAGTTCTGCCCACTGGGATTTTTCAATCATCTTCACTGTCGATGGCATGACGAACAAGTCAAGTTCTGTCTTGAAACATTTGTAAGAAACTTGGTGCACCAATTTGTTTAGTAAAATGCTCAAAGTCTCTGAAATTTTTCTTACACATTTTGGTCGTGTCTATGAGGTCTGATCAGTTTCGACGTCTCTTTCTGCCCTGTCTTTACTGTGGCGTTGAGGATAAATCAAAAACTTCCATAGGAGTCTGATGTGGATTTTATAGAGTTGTCTCGCTGACCAAATAGGTCTGGAGCAACACATATTTCCTGCCTTCAATAACGCTTTGTTTGGGAGTTTGTTGGTCAAAAAGTACATTTAGTAAAAATTCGTTTCTATGCGCCAAGGCAGAATTTTTTTAAAGTATGTATTCGTTGAGGTACCATAGGTTTTCAGATGGTTGTCACCGTAATGAAAACCGATTTTAACATATCTCCCAAACCATGTCTCCGTTGTCGAGCTACTCCTCGGTGCACAGGATATATCAGTTGAGAATCTTTATCGAAAATGTAGTTTAATAGGAAGATAACGAGAATGCACAAATTCTTGACGAATGTGAAAAATATTTTTTTCTTCATTTTAAGAGGGTATGGCAGAATCAAAGGAAACAACTGTTTCCTCAACGTTGTACTCAACGACATCAGAGTACACATAAATTGAATTCAGCCATTCATTAAATTTCATAGAACACAAAATATTTGAAGAATATATTATTGTAGCTGATTTCATCGGTAGAGTTGTTCTTCCACACAGAAAAAATGAGGAGAGCCAAACCATTGTAAAAAAATCCAATATGAGACGATGAGAAGGTAGATGGTACTCGATCAGCACACTTACGTGAGTTTTATCTAGTTGTTTGGCAATTGATCGTTGGAAATAGTTGAGATGATATAGACGAGATATGTTGTATGTATTCTCATGTCATCGATCTTAAGTTGGGGATTGGCTAAGTCTTGTTTCGTGAAGCCAGGATAATTTTTTCCAAATATTCTTGGACTATTTCGTTGAGTATTTCTAAATAGAAGTGGTTGGATTTGCGGTAATATTCAAGACTTTACTGGATTAATATTTTCTATGAAAACCACCTTACAATGAGTTTCGTGGTCCATTTGCATTGTTTGAGGTAACTGGGCGTGTAAGAGCATAATTTGTTGTTTGAATACGCACCCATAGAATTGTCAATAGATATAGTTAAATAAAATTGATAATTCATAGGTAGACGGTTTTTGTCTCTGAGGACTGAAAGTCTTAACTAACGTGACGTGGCGACCGTTGTTATTGTAAGTATATGTCAACGTGGGATTGGGGAGAAGAACAGCTGATTTAAATACCCCAAACTTGTCTGTCTCTATGTTGCAATCTAATGTTCCAATCTGACCGACAAAAGACAATTTTACTTTTAAAAACACGTTCTACACAACACACCAGCTGGGGTTATTGTTTTTCGACTGCTATGAGCGATGAACTAGAAGAAGAAGACACAGTTTCATAACTTCACCTTCGTTTTATGACCAGTGAAGCAGCAATTCAAGTAGAGCAACTGGGTGGATATCCCTTCAAATGAACTTTGACTTCTTGGATACGACGATTTCTAACTATGCGTGTTCTTCGATCGAGAATGCTTTCCATATTGGACATATCATCTTTCTTGGTCATTATTGTAACTCGGATTAGCAAAAATGTTTTTTTTTTTTTTTTTTTTTTT
>JAECUM010084736.1:0-23982 GCA_016617855.1 Megalonaias nervosa | reverse complement strand
ATATATTGATATCAATGCGAATGCAGTTCATTTAAACAGGTCTGTTCGTGTTATGGTGTGTTCGCAAACGTGCGGTAATACCTAATATTTAAAAATTGCTGTATGTCTCAAGCGTAGGTTACATGTGTTGCTACACTATACTACTAAGATTCGCTGAAGTGTTATCTTTTCAAATTGTGGACTCTGAATGTTGAAAATACATAGTAGAATGTATTTCTGTAACACTTTCAAGTCCATGGAAACGTTATGCAACTGCAGATTCCTTTTTGGAAAGAATCCCTTATCATGCGCCTAATTACACACTTTGATCAGTGATTAGACACCAAAATTTATATAAAACAATGGGATGTAATTTAAATTTAGTGACAAAGTCACTAATGTGTTAACAATAGTTCAATGTGACTTATTTTCTGCTCCTACTTGACGAGGTTGTATACATCAGTTTGGTAGGCTCATGGAATAACAGTTGAATATAATGAGCGGAAAGTCCTTTTAATGTGCTGTGCATATCAATATTATGTGATTCATTTTCTGTTCATGAGATCGCAAATGTCATCTAGCAGACAGGATATGAATCTAATTTTTTTTCTTCCATTTTCTACATTATTTAACTGATAACGTAATTTTTAGGACAGTTAGGATTTCTTTCACAATAGTGTGCGTTAGGTTTTAATTTCACTTTGTATTTAGGGGAAATAAATTATTTGTTGCATTTTACAACACTTCTTGGTTTTCACTCTATTTTGAGCCTTAATTACATGCGACAGAGTTGTATGAAATTCCAAAGCCAACCAAAGAAACCTACTTGTGAAATCCTTTCGAGGATTAGATATACACATTTCTACGAGTTTAGTTGCTTTTGAACCACCATATAAAGGATGGCATAAACAGTATTAGGAGCGTGTATATGGGTTTATAATATTAGATACAATATGCAGTTGAAACGAGGAACCTAACAACTGTTACCGTTGTATATAAATAAGACATGGAGGTGAAACGAGGAAACTATCGCCGTGGGAAAGAAAAATATATTGACTTAGGTAGCACATAATATATTTTACGTTTAATAAAGGAATAAAAAATATTTCTCATTTCTAGGAACAAGAGCATTTATCTGAGTTGTTCATCCTATTAAATGCCTACCAAAGTAGCATTTTCAGGCGGATACTTTGCTTTATGCTTGCTTGTGTGCACCGTCAGGCGAGACGTATTTAGAAAAAGAGAAAAAGTAAATATATACAATACTGAATAATAATCTTTGTGTATATTGCTAACAATTTCCATAATAAATACAAACAGTACACTATTGTAACGGATTCGTAAGAACACTTATGTAGGCATTTTATTACATTATCGTCTTTGATATCAATGTAAAGTTCATTTCTTAAGTTTTCATAATTATCGATAATGTCAATCAAAACGCCGCAAAGACACGCACGGCACTAAGATTATTAATGTGTGAAATTCGATACTTGTCAATGCTGACCAGCTATTAATCATTCGTCTGTTTCAGGGCAAGCCGTATAAACACAGAACTGAAATGAACGAATGAATAAATGAATCAATCAAACGTCCTACGAAAATATCGACTTATCAATAAAATAGTCAAAGAAATCAATCGCGAAGAGAGTTGGAAGAGTTAGCTCCCGTTATTGTCTAGGGGATACATTCAGTAAGATACAAAATTAATTTATAGTTCTTCTAAACGAAATCTTAAATTCCTAAAATTTTCAACATAATATCAATAATCGAGTGATTGTTCCACTGAGCATTTTATGAAAAGCCTTTTTTCTTTTTTTTTTAAATGGTCAAGAACTAATATCCATACTAAACGTTGCCGTGTTATACTACTATAGACATACAAACTCACCTATGTATGTATATGTCTATGTATCTGTTTGTGTGTGTATGTCAAATTGACGGACAATAATTTCATTATATATATATATATATATATATATATATATATATATATATATATATATATATACATATATATATAGAGAGAGAGAGAGAGAGAGAGAGAGAGAGAGAGAGAGAGAGAGAGAGAGAGACTAAAAAAGTAGTTGTAATCAGAGCAAAATATAACAATTATGACCTAAAATATTGTAGGCAGAATGCTTCAAATCTGGCTTGACCCAGTAAAACAGTCTTTGAGCGAGTGTTTCTAACACAACCAACACAATTATGTGTCCTGTGTACGTATTTACGCAAGTACGAAGGTACGGACGTGCCTGTCGGCATTAATATATATTATTAACTAATGCTATGAGTTCTTTGATAAATACTAGACAAACAGATAAATATTTACTTGACAAAATTAATTAATTTTTTTTTTTTTTTTGTCTTTTCGATAGCAAATCAGTGATGAACATGGGGAATCTGAAGAAAACCTTGAGAGTGGTAAACGTTGAAGGTAAATTGATATTGAATGACTTTAAGCTCAAGTTGGTTAAAGAGCTACAAGTTAAGCTGTTGCAGAGGTAGAGCAAGAATATCCCATTCCCCGGATATATCTTCATTTATGAAATGCATTTCTATATCTAATTCATTTGATTTCCTTTGGATAATTTTCCAACCCGCAATTTATGACACCCACCAACACCCGTTTTACCCCCGTACCTTGTCGTTCTATATATTTCTCCGCATTCCGTTCTGTCATCTCCATTACGAATATCGCTATGTCTTGCCCCTTAAAATTTGTTTGGCATATCGACCATATGAAACTTGTAACGGAAAGAAAAAGAAAACCTGCCCCCCCCCCCCCCCCGACCTAACACTAATTATGGGAGGAAAGTATGAAAAGGTTGACATCAGCATTTTCATTTTTAATAACATTTAAATCACACCGATTCTGTGTAGAGGCGAAGTGAAGTCAACTGAAGAGTAAAGATACGCGATGGAATTTCTGATTAGCGTGTGCCTATTACACGGATTTTTAAAACTTCTTGTAAGGGCCCTGTGAAATGTGAATATGCATAAAAACAAGTCAGCGATGACTGCTAAGTGCGGGTCTAGTACACGTGCAAAGTATATATTAGCTATGTGCCATACTGTATATATGTATTACGAGAGAGAAGTTGTCTAAAAGAGATCGTTATGGTTAAAAGTTTAGTTACTATCGGCCTTAACATTTGGTGAAAATACAACTATGAGACCGACTGCTTTTGGGTAGGAAAGCTTAAGGAAATAGAGAATCCGTTTTGAAAGAAAGTATACAAATTTTGTTTTCGTTTCAGCCTTGGATAGCCATAAATTATGTTTGTAACTCCTATGATAATAATGTGAACGAAAACGTGTATGTGCACAAAAATATGAAATTAATAGAGAATATTCAGATACAAACGCGAATTTCCGTCTTTCGGCCTGTTTGTCTGTGTCTATGAGTCTGACTGCTTGTGTGGATAGATGTACAGATGGATAATTAATGACTCGAAGTTGGGGCAAATTGATACAGAATCGTAAATGTGCATGCATATGTGTATGCATGACTGAATGCATGTTTCTATATTTCAGTGCAATGAGATTGCAAATAGGTGAATTGAATAAATGGATAAATCAGTCGAAACAAAAGTTGAATGGCGTAGAAAGTTCAGAGGAGGCAAAGTAGCAAATGGCACTGACGACGGACGAAATCAAAACGTTTATGAATTATGAGGCTATCGAGGTACATGTTCATGTCTTTCATGTATTGATATAAGGCTATCGAGGTACATGTTCATGTTTTTCGTGTATTGATATGAGGCTATCGAGGTACATGTTCATGTCTTTCATGTATTGATATGAGGCTATCGAGGTACATGTTCATGTCTTTCGTGTATTGATATGAGGACATTTTACAGAACATTGTTTCTATATTTTATCCTGTATTCAGTATGTAGAATTGGATATAAAGTTTTGTTTATCCTACAGTCTTGCAAACTATATAAGTTTGAAACAACATAAACGTTGATATGTTATAGTGTATATACAAGTCTTGGATGTCATTTTTCAACGAGCAAATATTTCAAATAATTGTTCCATTGGTTACCGAATCACCACACATCAGGAAAGTTTAATTTGACTCATGCATGTTTTCTGGTATTTCACCTTTGTAAATCATCAAGCCATACAATACACAACAAGACCCAAACAATTTTGTAAACCAACAAGCCATACAATACACAACATGACCCAAATAACTTATATAAATATGTTTTCCTTTCTCAATTTTTAAACACATATTTCATAAAACTATTCAATTAATTCCACGTGTTAATAAATACAGGGTTTAGGGGGGTAATTTTACGAAACTAATCCATGCTGTCATTAAGTCTCGTGAATGTTGTACACCATGACATCTGTTCCTAAATATTTGTGAATTGTTCAGGCTGAGAGATAACTTCCCGGTACCGACTCCCTAAAATGATGTCCTATGTTTCCTTTACATATATACGCTTCCAAAAATCACTCCGAGTGATTACAAAACTCATACTTGTGGTCTGAATCAGAAATTATTGCTGAAATGCACCACCGACCCGAATTGTTATTCTCGAACATGATTACAGATCTAGATACATCACTTTCCATCCAACTAAAAAGAATGAATAATCAGTAGTCAGCAAAGAACAAAATACATTAGCACCGGTGACTTTGTCTCGGACAAGTTTTCCTTCAATTTCTCAAGGTCTAACAAGGAAAAGCAAACCTAAATGTGTCATGTACTTGTAATTTAATTTTTGTTGGTTAGTGACCCTGGCCCAGTATGAGTTATACCGAAAATCTATTTTGCTTAGCTCTAATAATACAGAAGCACCCATATCAAATGCGTGATTTGATGTATCTCTGAACTGTACCATTGTTTACATATTATTGAGTCTGTCTAATACCTTTTGAATCCGTTCCCAATTGCCAGACGTGCAACCACCGAATCTGACTGTCGTTGTTGAGCGACTTCATTAATAATTGTATCAACTGCGGATAGCATTGTTTCTGTTGTTGGTAGTGTAGTCGCTTTCGATGGTGTTCGAAACATTAATCGTTATAGTCAATCTCGAACCGATCGAACCACTCGTAATCCCACTTTCTATAATCGAACAGCAACAACAGTTTTGATACTATCAACGGCTCGCATTGCAACTCATTTATCAAACTGGCGCAGAGCGCGATTACAATGACAGGAGCACATTTCTTGCCCTGTAAACAATCCAAAAAGAACATCGCTAGAGCCTGTTCTGTAATATGTTATTTAAATGGGTTTTCTCGCGTCAACAACACGCACTGGTATTACACGTCCACTTACGACTGGCATTATATTAAGTATCAGGTTAATCGCTGATGTAACTTTGTCTTGTCAATATTTCATGACGAAGATCTACAATGTGCCAGTCTTGATCAACAAGGGTAGAGCGAGATTATTTTAACCGATTAATATGACATGAAAGATGCACGTGCTACACGTGAATAAACGCTATCAAAACACCTGATTCCACAGTTGGCAGAAATCCAAACAATATATGACCCTGAACAGTTTACTTTCGTAACCGCCACTGATCGCACAATGGCTTAAATTGATTTGTACCGATGTTGGAATTTTGACAATGGCATACGCGATATGATATACCATGCGTTAAATCTCGTTTGTAATTTGTAATGTCGTCAGGTCAACTTAAAACTTATGTTATTGTCGAACGTTCAATGTTAATTGCATATGGTACCGATTAGACTAAAATGACAGAACTGGATTTTGGTTCAAGTCCACGTCTCAAATGTTTCGAGTCTTTGGTGGTCAACAATGTGATTCTTCGTCGAACTGATTCATACTATGTCCTAAGCAGTTAGTTCAATATTATTCCAGTTGGTACAACTGTCTGCTGGAAACATCAAATGGTTGTGATTGATCAATATGCCCACTGTAATAAACGCTCGTTATCGCTAACGCAATTTCTAGTGTGCGTAATTGACCTTCCGTAATAGGTTTGGAAAACGTCAATGTTATGTATACCTATGTTGTGCTCTTAACTTTTGTCCATGTTTGCAGAATGTACTTTAAGATAATGATAGTTTGTAAACAACATATTAACATAGCTTTCTGAGTTAAAAATGCTCAAGAATAAACCTTATTTACAACTTTATATGATTATCCATTATAATGACCCATATCTAAGGGATGCATAAATGAATAAGACCCTTGCAGATAAAGATTTCATTTCTGTTTTATGATCAGGCATTGCAATCACAGGTTTGTTCAGATATAATTTGAGAGAAATTATTTATTTAAATTATTCATTAGGATTCTAAAGTGCTCATAGATATTATAGACTTAAAAAATCCTTTGGAATTATTGAGAATTCATTCGAATACATATATCATTTTGATACATCAGGACATTCAAAATTATTGGAAATCATTGGCGGAAATCTATACTTTTGGATTTGTCACAGAACGTTTAGGATTATTTGGGATTTGTACACAATACTTTAATTTCATTGAACGTTTCACTTTGTATTCTAGGGAAATAAAGTATTTGTTGGTTTTACTAAACTTCTTGGTTTCGATTATTTCTGATACATAGTTTAAGTACATAGTGTCCAAACAGTCACATTAAATTCTGGTAAGTGATGAGATTGTAATTATTGCGGTAATGCTCTGGGTTGTATTTACAACAGTACGTTTCATCGCATCATCAATGTCTCAATATACATCATCAATCTCCTTAATTCGATCATTGCTCTTGTTGGTGCAGTATATCGAACAATTCGTCGTGGCCTCATTAATGATTTCTTTTGCATTATTACGGACACAAACTGATCCCACAAGTGTTTCCAACCTGTCCACAAATTCATTGCTTGTGGTCGCGCAAGCACGGATACCTTCGCCAACGTATTTTGCTTCCCGTTGCTGTTCTTCCTGATCCTCTTCCTCAGTGTATTTCTCCCAAACGTGACGTGTTTTGCATATATATATATATATATATATATATATATATCTATATATATATATATATATATATATATATATATATATATATATATATATATATATATATATATATATATATATATATTCACGTTAAAATTCCTGCCTCTCTTCACCTATTGCCGTACCCTTATTAATCTTCTCCCGATATACCCAGAGTCTAATTGTCAGATGATGTCTTTCTGGAACAGACCTTATCACCTAGCTTTACGTAGTTTTTCCAATTGCTCTTGAAAATTCGCTTCAAATCCTATAAGATTCTTTATGGTTGCATGGCGGCCTAACATGTTACATATTTCAGCATAAGGCAATTGATTTGTGCTTCGTTGATGCCGTTGACTCAGCCGCCACAGTCGCCTCTTCTTGGACCTGTGGGCCTACAAGGTGCACTTTTAATTGTTCAATAGCTCTGACTGTTTTAACAATTCAACAGGGTTTCTTCTTTGTTCCCATCATCGTTGTGTTGTTTCTGCAGCTTTATTCACGTGTTCCCGCTGTTTCTGTGGTATTGGCTACAATCATTTTTGTTGGCATGGTTAGCTGTGCAAATGTTTGTTCAAAGCCCGCTGTGAGATATTATCGTGCAGTTTGCTTTGACTGTAACTTATCCTTGATACTTTTACGACCTGATAAAACATTATGAATTAGTTTATGTTCTTCACGAGCGGCTATCCTGCGTTACTTTATGTATTTTTATCTGACTTCAATGGAATAAAGAGCCATTTTATATGATTATTATGATTCTTATATTGTTGTATGAGACGCGTTCACGTCCAGACCAGCACGAGATTTTTATTTTGGACCACCTGTCAGATCAATAGCCAGGGAAAAATACGGGTCCCCATGGACCTCGCAAGCATATCATGAAATTCATCCACGAGTGGTCAACGGCATACCAGGTGGAATGAATGTTTTCATGGCCAAGTTAACATTATTCAACAGTTTGATTTAGTCACCTATGCATATCGTTGAGGTAAATGTATCTCATCAATGTTTGGTGTCAACCTCGAGATAATATTTATTGGGGATTAATTTAATTTTCAATTATCACATCGTCGTTCACGATTTGCTATTTTACTAGAACCGGTCTTAAGCCCACCATCAAATACTTTTCCAGATTAAAATTTCCTATCAGCCATTAGCCTTCGAAGCTGCTCTTGTTCACGATCACGAACAAGGTTGACTCGAATTCGTTTTCGTAAATTCTGCTTTGCCTTGCCAAATACGGAATTATTAATGTGTTTAATGAATTTTTTTTCCAACGTCCTTGGTGGCCTTTGTTAGCAGGTCCATATTCATTTAAAGTCTTTTGCTGAAATTCGAGCACCTGATGGACTTTACTTACAAACATTCTCAGTCGCAAGTACAACTGCAAATTTCGTGCGTGTAATACATAATTGCTTTTGGTCCTGAGATCTGGAAAAAGCTTCTTCACTCAGTAAATTTACGTCCTGATTCATTGACGAGTGTTCAATGATAAGGTGACAACCACACATCAGGCACTACCAACTTTTCTCGTACTAATGAATCATCGTTATAAGCGTGTTGAATTTTTTCAGGGTTTTCTAAATCAACTTCAAAGAAATGTCCGTGATCGTTGTTGCTGTGGTATTCGTGTACGTGTTTTTGTGTGTCCAAAGATATGGGATCTGTCCACTAAAACCCACCAACAGGTATCTGCCGCATCATCGCCAGTTCATATAGAATATTGCATTCAAGATACCTGATGTTGCTGTTTAGAGCAGAGGGGTCATACCCGTCAATATTTGCATGACTTGCGATTTACATTCCACCGCGATGTGATCGCTCGCTAGGTTTCGACATTTCCAACTCGATCTTTTGTTATGGATAAAAGTGAATACCATGTCGTTCCATGTGACGTAAAACAATGCGTGTGATCATGCGTATACTCTAGCCTAGCTGTGTCACTGCTCTTAAGAAGTCATCGGTGTGCACGTACAGATCATAATTGCCACCACTGTTATTGCAAGCAATTTCAGACCAGACGTCCTCATGTTCATAATCTTTTCCTGTAATATTTCATTTTCAGTGCCTTTATCGATTTCATCATTGATGGCTTCGGTGCCTTTTCCTATACAAAATTTTGCAAGCACCGCTGCAAATCCAGAGTGTTGCAATTTTTAATCTATCCTTGTCACGATTAAATCCGCATTAATAACAATATCCGCTTTAACTCCTTAGGTACCAGAGCGCGGTAACACCGATATAAATTGGTGAATCATATTTGATAAGAGTTCTCCATCATCTGTATCTGCTTTGTGTGTGTCAGGAGTTATTGTCACGTGGTTCGCATTCACCACTCCACTTTTAAACTTTAAATTCAGGTGTTTGTAATCTATATGCTTTGTCACCAGCCACGTTAGCAATAGCAGATGAAACACAACGACGGTTTTGTTCATTCCGACAGTTCTGTTCGTCCTCAAACCGATGCAATTATGTCGTCTTTTCTTGTACCTATAGCTATTCGTATATTACGCTCGCGGGCAATTTGTTTCGGTAGTTGTATCGTAACCTCCCATGGATTACCGGACACTTCTGTAGGTCCCAATAATGCAAGAATGGTCGGCTTTTCGCAAATGGCTTGGAATAGATATTTCACGCTGTTGCGTAATTTGTCTTGGTTGAATCGCAGTCTGCATGCTTATGTATAAATTAAAAGCTTTCTCTAATTGAAACGTTCGTCAGTAATGTATGATGCTTTTATTTTGCTCTACCAAAATCATAAACTGCAATCGCTTCAATCCCAGTTAATATTTAATGTACTTCTATATATGTTTCATGGAGAGCGTCGGGTGTTTCATCAACAGTGGAGGCTGTTTTTGAAAACATCGTTTTCGAACGCGACAATAGACGCAGACAGATCCACATAGCTGGAAAAGCTGATTATATGATTTGACTCGGATGACACATTTAAGACATGGTCGAGCACCTCTACCAACACGATACGCGAACAAATGTGATTTGCAGTATTTTGAATGGCATGTTCTTTTCCACAGTTAATATTTGTCAAGGCATAACCCTTTGCATTTATTACGTCCCAGTGCCATGGACTTTATGTATAACTAATTTGGTTGATGTTTCCATTTGGTGCTAGGGATGATTGTTGTTCAACTCGCTGCCATTCGTTTTACTGTCCTGATGGTGTATCTACTCTTCTGCATAGTGCGGTACACGGATATTGGGGCCAATATCCAACTTGTACATTAACAATTTATGGAATTTAAATGTTTGTATTATAGTATTTTAAAATTAAAAATCTGACATTTGCAAATAAACAGGCTCATTCTCTTGTGGTGTCGATGCTGAAACTTCATAGCCACCAGTGACTGCGTAACAGGTCAGATTAAGCTAAATCGTGGTGGTAATTCTGACAATTTCGGGTGCGATATTGCCACTGGTACTCTCGGATCCTGCACTTAAAATTCGTTCATACTATGGAATGTCTTCATTTCTATCAAGAACTGTTCGCAATGATGACTTCGCAATGTCAGCCGAATACGTTGAAGATTATATGGACACGGCAGGAATGAATTACAAAATTACGAGATTCTCCTTTGGATTTTCATGTCGGAAAGGCTACATACAATCATGATCTCGTTGACGAGATTGTAATAATCGGGTTGACGTATGAGGTTCCATTTGGATCGACACGCTACGTATCAGTATTGATTTTACGTAAGACGTAATGTGCTTCAGAACTCACTATTGCGTTTGTCGTATAATATAATGGCTGTCTTCAATGCGTTAGTGCATCAACCCGTAAGACGTTTCCGAGTCCATGTTGTCGTTGTTGAGTAACATCGACAACTCTATGCAGCTTCGTTGATGATTTCTGGTGCTTTGTTGAATGCGAGAACTGATTCCACGAGTGTTTCCAACCGGTCCGCGACTTCATGCCTTATCAACGATTAACCAAGGGCAAGCGGGTACCTTAAATAGCCTGTTCTTCTTTAGGTTGTTGTTCTTCCAAATGTTGTTTTCCATAGTTAGAGTCGACATTTATAGTTTTCGACATTTTTGTGTAATTCCTTCCACTCTCTGCCTGTAGCTAAATACATTTTTAAAAATGCCTACCGATATATCGACTTTAAGCCAACTGTCATGTGTTTTCTCCCTAAATAATGTGTTCAAATATGGTCCTGTTATACAATTGTTCCAGTCGTGAGGGAAAAGCTTGGGAAAATCTAACAATCTTCCTCAGACGTTTTGAGGCAAAGCTTGTTAACTATATTAGGGCTTGGTGTCCTCCTTAAGTACTGTATAAACACCTTCCTTTATTTTCATTTCAGGGCATTAGTGATGTTATTATGATGGATGAAAACACTGATGTTGGATGTCAAGAAACAGTTTCCTAAACTCCAACTGAAGCAACTGGTACAGTCAAAAATTTATGACTTTTACATTTTTTTGAGGGGGTGATTAACATCCATCTGCCACATAAAAGGGTGGTGTGCGTACCAAGAATACTACCATTCATTATATCAGAAAACTAAGAAAACTTTGTTAACAAAACCTATTTTTTGTTTGTTCATTTGTTTTACACTTTGTCAATCACAAACAGATCATTTTAAGACTCTGTACCATTTCAACACTTCCATGTGAACAAAATCCTACTTTCAAATGTACTGTTAAAACGAAATTGATACACTTGATTTTTGTAAATTAAAACCTGTTAGTCAAATGTTGTTGCAAAGTTTATTATAGTTATTCCTGTAAGACTGTGATAACTTTGAAATTCACCAAATGCAATTACAATTTTATTTCAGTGGTTCCAGTCTACATCCCTGCCTCAACTCAGACTGAAGAAACCTGCACAAGGGATTGTGGGCCACAAAGTGGTGATCGACCAATGTGTAGTGTCCAGAATTTAGTGAATGATCCCCAGGGCGTACATTTTTATACCGGACTGGAGAATTATCAGAATTTTAAATTTGTATATAACACCTTAGGTGCATCAGCATATCACCTCAGCTACTATGATGGAACATTACCTGACGTGGGTATTGAGTATCAGTCATTTTGTACATTAATTAAACTACGACGAACATTACAATTTTCGAGCTCAGTCGCCTTTTTCAACTAACTGAGAGTGGGGTTACCAATGTGTTTGTCACATGGATAAATTTTATGTTTCACCAGTGTAATGTGGTCAACTGGTGGCCATCCAGGGATTTAGTTCATTTTTTTGCTCCTACAGATTTTAAGACAAAATACCCCAATACCAGGGTGATAGTGGATAGTACAAAGTGTCCAATTTTCAAACCCAAACAGGCACTGGCACAACAAGCATCATTTTCAATGTACAAAATCAGTATATATGGTTCGTTCAGAACAAAGACATTTATTTAAATTCAGCAAATATGTACAGTACTCTATCTCCCACTGATCACTTTTCAAATATCTCATACATGAATATCTTTAATCGATGTTCTTCTAAGTGAAATCTATGACAATTAAAACAAAGATGCCAGTAATGTTACATCCTAAACTTCAAAGGTCATAGCGGTAATATTGTGTTGTAAAAGTGATGATTGATTAATGCTTCTTTGAAGTGATTTTCAAAAACATTCTTTAAGTTTAGTGACCATCTTGTCTTCAAAGTCCTTATCAAATTTTATTGAAACAATCTTTAATTCCTTCATGGTGAAAACAACAAATTTGCATTCCGTTCTCTCAGAGCACAGCATTTGTCCCTGAATCTGATACTAATAATCATGATTGGTATCCAATGTGAGACCCGATGATGATAACATGAGGTAAGGCACAGTGTTGTGGTTAATGACATTGTCTTTGCCTTCATATGGGCATTTCACTTCCACTAGAGTAGTATCATTAATTATCCTATCTGGAGTTGCTGCCAACAAAAGAAACTCATCACTAATAAATAAATCACAAGGTTGTGTCTTGATACCTTCTAATTGTTCAAATTTATTTATGGCTACTGCTTCATATTTTATGCCATGGAGAATAGGTGCAGTACGGATTGACCTGCGCATGCAAAGTGATCTTGCTAGGGCTTGTTTGTCCTTTCTTACAGTTGCTTTACAGATAGAACCAAACGCAAAGGCAGTAAGTCTTTTGCGCCTCTTGTCCCCCCCCCGCCCATTGTTTACAGGAGGACTGATTTCGTGTTGCTTCCTCGATTAGGTTAGCCTGGCCCGTGGTAATTTGTGTTAAGTTTTCTTTCTCTAGAAAATGTTCTTCCATGGTTTGTGTCTTGTACTGGTGATTTTGCTAAGTGATGGTATGTTAACTGGGGCGAAGAGATTGCATACTGGCATCTTTATAGAACCATTATAATTCAAACAAACATTTCTAAAATGACCTTGGTAGGATTCTTGTGCACGATATTTGGTAGGGCGTGGTTTGAATTGCAGGGTTCTATCATTTCCACAAATGGTCTGCAGGTGAAGTGCCTTGAGAGGAGAACCTTTGTGAGGTTTTGCTTTATCAAATGTCTGCAGTACCTGAGTGCACAACAGTTCTGACAAAATGATTCCATCTTGCGAAAACCTGAAACTTGCATAAGAGACCGTAACAACATGTTTGCAGTGAGCTGAGGGACCTTGTCCAGCACCACATTCACACTGAGCTTCTTGTATTATCAGTGACAGGTCTACCCTGTAGGTTACTGACTTCTTCATTTCAGCCCATACAATGGATAATATAAATGTCAAACCTCTCTCTGGGCATGAACACACTCTGTAGCATCTCAAGTACGTCTCTTCATATATGTCTCTGCACTTGGCATCAAAGTCCTTGCAATACTGAGACAGGTATTCTGTCAACCTTTCCATGGTGAATTGGGGAAAATTGCTGGTCATTCCGACATGGGCATCCTTGTACTTATCTAGACCTGGAATATCCATCTTGAACTCTTTCACAGTAGTAACAGACACTGAATTTGTATCATAAAACTCCAATCTGTAATGAAATACAATAAAGATTAAAAGTTGTTTTGCTGTTTGTTCCAGCATTTGTCATACAGTTCATTTCACTGGCCCTGTTGACCCTTGGTACCAGCCAAACTACATAAGCTTTATTGTTTACCCCCTCTGTACAATTAAGATAACTTACTCTCGTTAGTCTTAGTGGTGAATAGTGACCAGAATTAGACTCTCTTAAATATTTATTATCATTATTACTTGACAAATTAATAAATCATACAGTCAATAAATTATGATATTATTTCAAAACTTATTTTGATATTTTTAAAAACGCTTTTGTGATTATTTATATAGCAGGATAATTGCCTGTTTTATTGCAATGCTTTAATAACATATAAAGTGTACTCTAACTGGCGATTTTAAAAGTCCAGACAGCTTCCATACCTCATAGACACAAATAAAAATATAAACGTTCACCATGACAAGACACTTATAATTTTTGTAGATATTTATTTTAGTCATTTATTTACAGCACTTATTATATTTTGCCTTGAAAACATAGTAATTATGCTTTGATAATTTGAGAGAGAGAGAGAGAGAGAGAGAGAGAGAGAGAGAGAGAGAGAGAGAGAGAGAGAGAGCAACATGTGATCTGTTCATTCTTGAAACATGGTAACTAACAAGTATAATTTCATGTTGAGCTTTTGAAGCAACAATCAAAAGGTAATGCACGCCTGTGTACTTAAACTCTTTTGTAAGCAGTTAAATATCCAAGATTTGTGTCAATACGTCTCATTTTATATAGTCATCTATGATCTATACCCATCTATTGCGCACTAAACAAAAAGCAGCTCCACATTTCCCAAACAATTAAAAATTATGGAACCTAGATGACTGGATGCATCCAGGTCAGGTGCTAATACGATATATCATTTAATCCAATATTTCATACTGTAATCCTACACAAATAGGACTTGCACTCGAGTAAATTTATTTCATATTCGACTATAACCTATTTTCGAGGTTGGTGTCTTTAAGCAACTTCAATGCATCCTTGGTTGGATCGTGCTAAGAAAAGTGTACGCACACTTACCTCTCAATGAGCTCCTTTTTCCGACCAGAAACCTTAGCATTTCTCTTCTTTAACTCCTCTTATTTCTGGATGAGTCCATGATTCATAAGCTAAACTTTTAGACATGTTACTATTGCTACTCCGTCGATATGAACCGAATTGACTAGCAGCGCCACCTAGTGGAACTAGCACTGTGAGAACCCCATTGCAAGCCAAACATGCTATATGCTACAGACTTTTGTAGTAGTTTATGATGAATGCCATACATTTAGATTATCTTTTCAAGCAACCACTTTCGTCAGTTGCAGAATACTTAAAAATATATCGATATATTAGAACTGAGATTGTATTGGAGCAAAATACAGGATCAGTAAATTTATGACTGAGACATGTTTTCTTTTGTGCATTATCTGGTGCTGGAAAGGAGATTTTACCATGTTTTGCTTACTTACAAGAATACATGAACATATGATATTTTGAAAGTATTCAAGCTCCTAACGGAAAATTTAATAAAGTAAAGTCTATGCAGAATACATGTTACTAATTTATTAACCTCATACAATGTCCATACAATCCTTCGAGGCCAATCAAGCGTAGGTAAATTACGCTTCCGACTATTGCAGAATGATGTGATAAATGCCACTATTCAGGTTGTTATTAAAGCAAAGCTGCCAGTGATACCGTGCATCAGAGAACACTTATTGCAATATTCTGAAGCAACACACTAATTAAATGTCGTGTACATATAACTTGCAAACCAGAATGCTATAATATTCATATCCTCAAGAAACGGTGCTTGCTACAAGCAGACATTAAACAAGGAACACCAGAAAAGAGGAAATGATAATGGAAGTAATAATGCGATAATAAAGTAACCAAAATGCATAACATCTAAAACAAAAAGTAAACCGCAGTTTAATAATGAAGTAATTCCTATTAGTATCTGTTTCTAGTGGAAGATACAAAATACCTTTAAACGAAGCAAGAGAAATATCTTCCACAGAAATCAAATTAAAGTTCATCTTAATTTAGAGTATTAACTAAGGACGCACCTGGCACTTGCATAATGTAGAGGAAGTGCTCTTTACAACTGTGGATCTATTTATGGCAGTAGCGTATGCAATGCATGCATTATTATTCATACCAATTCGGAATTATATTCAATGCTTTCCATGCTAACTGACATTAAACATCTGTTTTTTTTTCATATACTTGTAGTCAACAAAATCTATTATACTGCAAAATATATTTCTAACGTTTGGACTATGTTGTGTAGAGAAATTGATTTACTGTGTTATGCAGCGTGCAATTCACAAATAGATTTTGTATTTTTATATACTTGTAGCAAGAATATTTCTCAATAGATGATTAATAGGGAAAATAAACATAAACTTATCAAATCATCCTATACATTTACCATGACATAGTTCTCTTGATTGTACCACTATGATTGATAATGTGGTTCGGAAACAAATAGAACAATTGAATTTGACCAAGAAATATTACTGAATTAGAAGTTATCTTTGTCAGTTGATGGATTATATATAAGTATGATACAAGTACATTGATAGTTGCACCAGTGATGAGAAAAGTAATTAAAACATGAAAGTGAATCAATTTAAAATATAACGCTGGATAGTATAATATGATTTCAAACATTTTTAGTAGCTGATTATATATTAGATAGGATATACAGCATGTTCACCAGAAAAAATCATTTGTTATCTTATATGTTTGTTATGTTATGACTTTATTTATGGTATTATACAAGAGTGGGTTAATATTTTTTTTATTATTTGTGTTTGTATCTTTTATTATATATTTTGTAATTACAACGTCAGTAGTGTTATTGGGCACCCAACGGACAATGGGACTTCTATGTTAAAAAAGGGTTCCGGCACTCTAGCGAAAAGTGGAATTTAGCATGGGATATATTAAGTCTGTATACGAAGAATGGATTGAGCCTATACGGACAAGGGGATTTTAACATGGATGACGTCACGGTACCGGACACTGAGGAAACAATGGCAACAATGTTGCAAGTGGCTGAACTCAATCGGGCGGAACACTGGCAACAATGTGGCAAGGGGCTGACCTGAATACGCACTGCTTTAGGTAGGAACAAATACGATAGAAACATAGAAACATGTATAGAGACATAGTCATAGAGACATGGTAACAGACAGGTTTAGAGACTGGGTTAGAGACATTGACAGAGAGATCGACATATAGAACAAACACATACACGCACAAAAGTTCGCGCACAGAGACACAAAAACACACATATAAGCACACACACACACTCTAAACGTTATGTGTTACCTTATAATGTAAACAAAGAAGAAATATTTCACAAAAAGACTTTCCCTTAAACCACAAAACTAGTTTCCATCATACCACTATGTTATCCAACATATCATACTCACTATCCATAATGCCTTGTGTTCGTATATAATGTAAGAGAAGGAGATGAAATCTCACATAAAATATATTCCTTATACCACAACAAATACTATCCGTTACACCCACCATACCATCCATTATATCATACTCACTATCCATAATGCCCTGCGTTAGTTTAAAATATAACAGAAGGAGACGAAGTCACACAAAATGGATAATCTCTTACACTATCAAAAATTCTATGTGGAAAAACGCTGGTATCTATTTATAATCACCACTGGTAGAACATTCCTTCGGAAAATCCTCGTATTTATTTTTACCTACAACTTGTGGAAAATCCTATGGAAAACCCACTATCTATTTATAATCTCATCTTTTAGGAAAGTCGTATGAACTAACCTGGTATCAATTTATAGCTACAACATATGAAAAAACCCAATTCTCTATTTATAGTCTCAAATTTCCAGCTTCAATGACGTCACTGTACTGGACACTGGGGTAATAATGGAAACAGTGTTGCACGTGGCTGACCTAAATACGCGCTACTGTAGATAGATAGGTAGGTGAAATGAATTTGATAGGGATAAAGGAAGTTTTATAGGGACAAAGACACACATACACACATGCACACACAAACGTACGCACGCAGACATACACACAAACATACACACACAAACGTACCCCCACGCACACAAATATAAACAAAAATACACACACTAGTATGCTCACGCACGGAAACACAAACACACATACACACACAAACAAACACACATTCTCACAAACAAACACACACAAACACACAAACACTATCCGAGCTCCAGTTTAACCTGGCAGAGATCCCGTAGTTCATTATACATAAGTCATTTATAGATTTGAGTAGTCAGCTGAACTAGTTTATGTGATCCGTTATGCTTTAGAATATTTGAGTATTTAGGGACATATGATTAGGTACTCTGTAGCAATGCGGAATAAAATCGTTTTGTAGCTTTAATGTCCCTACAATGTCCCTAAATGTGTCTCTATAATATCCCTTTCCTTCGTCCCTTTTCAATGTCCTTTTTCTGTGTCTCTTTTTTGTTTGTATTGTGTCGCAAAGCTGTCGGTAAGTAAGACGAAGACACATACACACAAACATACACACATACACACAAATGTACGCGCGCACACAAGTATACACACACATATAAACGTTCGCGCGCACACAAACACACAAAAAAACAAACGTACGCGAACGCATACAAGCACACACAAAAACAAACATACGCGCACTCATGCAAACATAAACACACAAGCACAAACAAACGTACGCAAACGCATACAAACAAAATAAAAATACAGAAAAAAAACGTAGGGGAAAGCATGTAAACACAAAAATTGAAACAAATGTACGCGAATGCATACAAACACACACACACACACACACACACACACACACACGTGTTACAGCATTGGGTGACAGTAAGTCTGGAACTAGTGTTTTGAGAGGTGGGCAGACAGAATTAGCATTACATTGCGCCGTGAGAAAGAAAGAATGGTACAGAAAAAAAAAAAAAAACTGAAAAAGTACACCAATTTTGGTCCTTTTATTTTTTGCTTTATTATAGAACAAAGTAATGAAGACAACCACACATTCGATGTGAGAAATGTTCATTTGTTTTCATTCGTTCATCAATTTCATAAAAAGAGAGTATGATATTTATTGTCGACTGACTGCACGTGGTACAGGTCCATTGAAACAGTACGGGATGGAATAAAACGCTCGCCCCTCCACGAGTCTCCCAACTATGGGTAAAACAGTGATGATAGCACAGCATGACGGGTGGAAGTTTCCCTCGATGAAGTCAACGGAGAGGGCGGAATGGCTCCAAGAGGAGTTCAACGACCATGTGCTCAGGGCCAGGGCGTGTCACATTATATTAGTTGATTTCGGCTTTGATCATCCAGTCTGGAGAGGGATGGACTCCGCCAGGCTGTATATTGTCCTTGACACACCACATGAAGACAACTAACAATTCTTCCATACCGGATCGGTCGCAGCCCGGGTCACCAATGACCGCGCCTTCTGCTACACACCAGTAAGGAGGTGACAAGTGTACTACTGGTGCCCCCACTCCACGATCCGTGGGAGAGACACCACAGTCATCGGTACATGGAACGGTAGAACACTAGGGGCTGTGGGAAAGTTGAAAGAACTTACACATGAGTTGGAATGGTACAACTGGAACATTATTGATCTCTGAGAAGTGCGTGTAAAACAAATGGTGAAGTAACAACAGATGAAGGGCATAAACTCTAATTCAGCGGAAGAGGAGACAAACACAATCATGGCATTGGATTTCGTGTCCACAAGGGCATTGTGAGTATTATGGGTTGCTGCTCATTGCCATCCGCCTGAGGGCGACTCTTTCCAAAATGACAATCATACAGGCCTAAGTACCACATCTAACTATGATTACAACGAACTGGAGAATTTGTATAACCAACTGCAAGATGTAATTGACAACTCACCCAAGAAGGACATTCTGTTTGTACAAGGATACTGGGATGCAAAGGTGGGAATTGATTCACAGATAAACTGGCAAAGCACCTGTGGACCCTTCTGCAATGCAGAAACAAGTAAAAGAAGACATAGGCTCTTGGAGTTTGCTGCCTACAATAATCTTGTTCTAGCCAACACATTCGGCCCTCACAAAGCATCTAGAAGATGGACCTGGCACAGTCTAGATGGACAACATCACAACCCCAGATTGACTACATCTTGGTGACGAAACGATTCTGCACAGGCTGAATATCACAAAAACACGAGGTATTTCAGGAGCAGATATTAGACGTTACCATGATTTATTAATGACAACGTATCGCCTACACCTGAAAATGATCAAAAAGCCTAACAATCAAGAATCAGATTTGAGCTTGAAAAATTTAAAGATCCAAAAGTCGCAGAAGCCTTCCAAGTAATAATAGGTAGTAAATTGGCACCTTTGATAACCCTGGACAACCAAGACACCGACCTAGAGTCCTTAACAACCACGATCAACACAGCTGTAACTAGCACAGCTAGCGAGATCATTGGCAAATATCGTCGAACAAACAAACATTAGATCACAACCGATGTCCTTGAACTACGCGACAAAAGAGGAGAACTGGTAAAGGGAAAAGGAGATCACGAAGGAGCTAAAAATGACAGCGCGATAAACAACATAATCAGGAAAAACATGATAAAGGCAAAGGAATCCTGGATAGAATGACAATGCTGCAAGATCCAAGATCGTCTTTGTAGAAATGACAGCAAAATGGCATATCAACTGGTGAAAGATCTCACAACCCATGAACAAGGGAAAACTACCACCATCCAAGACAAATCTGGAAAATGCCTCACCGAAGATCAAGAGATCCTCAAGCGATGGACAGAATTCTGCTCACAATTGTACAATCATAAGACCCAGGAAGATCCAGCAGTACTAAATTGTCCTCAGGTAGAAGAAATTGATGGCAACCCCATTCTTCGTGAAGAATCAGAAATTGCATTTAGGTCACTAAAGGAAGGAAAGTCAGCCGGCATTAACAACATAATATCAAGTTCATTGAAAGTAAGCCGGCATTGACAACATACCAGCAGAGCTCAATCAAGCAGGAGGAGAAGAAATAGTCACAGTCCTAACAACAATCTGCAACAACATATGGCAGACGGGAGAATGTCCCACCACATGGGCTCAGTCCTTGGTCATAGTGCTCCTAAAGAAAATAAACCTAGAGCTATGCCAAAACTACATAACCATCAAAGTCATGCTAAAGATAATTCTCAACAGATTAAGCCTCAAGCAGAGAAAATTATTGCTGAAGAGCAGGCAGGCTTCCGAGCTAGAAGGAGCACCGAGAACAAATCTTCAATCTCAGACTCCTTTGCGAGAAATAACTACAGCATCAGCAGAATCTATACCACGTCTTTATAGATTTCAAAAAGGCCATTGATAGGGCATGGCATGCAGTCTTATGGGCAACTATAAGGAAGTACAACATCAGCTCAAACCTGGTGCAGGTTGTTTAGCACCCCCATGACAAAGCCACCAGTGCTGCTCTCATCAATGCCAGCAGAGGAGATTGGTTTCGAACAACAGTTGGAGTCAGACAGGGATGTGTACTGTCACCCACACGCTTCAACATTTTCCTGGAAAGGATCATGGAGGACGCCTTACATGACCACAAGTACACTTTCAGCATCGAAGAAAGAAGAATCACCAACTTTCACTTCACAGATAATATTTATGGTTTAGCAGGAGATGAAAAAGAACTGGTTGACTTGGTTGAGCGCCTCGACACAATCTCCACAGCATGTGATATGGAGATTAGCGCCGAACAAAATCTAAACTAATGACAAACAACACCATTGGCATCAGTGCAGAAATAAAGGTCAGTGGACAGAAGCTGGAAAGTGTCACAAGCTTCAAGTACCTGGCATCAATTATCACAGATGAGGGCTCCAAGCCAGAACTACTTTGCAGGATTTCCCAGACAAGAGCAGCAATAACAAGGCTGAGACAAATATAGAAATATATCAACATTGCTTTTGGTTCCAAAAAAATGTTGAGCACTCGATTGTCGTATCCATCTTTCTGTGTGCTTGTAAAACATGGACGCTCACATCAGATCTACAAAGAAGGATCCATACCTTCGAAATGAGATGCTACCCCACGATCTTGGGCATCTCATACAAGGACCATGTAACCATGAAGTCCACAACAGGATCCAACGAGCCATCAGATCCTATGAAGACCTCTTGACGACCGTAAAATGGAGCAAACTGAAGTGGTATGCGCATGTCTCAAAATCATCTGGACTGGCAAAAACAATCTTGCAAAACACAGTGCGAGGGTACAGAAGAAGAGACAGACAGAAAAAGAGGTGGGATGGCAACATAAGGGGTGTAGAGGCATGAAATTTGGAGATTCACAAAGCGCAGTAGAGAACAGGGAAAGATGGAGATAATTGGCTGTAAAGTCAACTGTGGTGCCCCAACGACCTCTTGGGTTAAGGGATTGATGATAATGATGATGATAACTGCAAGTAAAATTTGCTGTATATCCCAAATTTAAGAGATGTAATGTTTGGCAGCATACACGACAAACAATGTTGCAAACGGGTTTCCCCAAAAGTGCGGACAGCACCAAACCGCACCGTGTTTTACTGCACTCTTAAGCAACGGAGAGAAAACAAGGGCAAACATTCAAACATTGGTCTCTCCTAAACAACATGTATTAACTTTAGGTGAATGTTTACCATAGGCAGAGTCACAGAGTGCAGTGACATTTGCGTTATTGTTGAAAAAGCCATGTGTTTGGTTCCTTCTGAAGAGCGGTAAATCTAATGCTAGAAAAAAATCCGTGACACCTTGCAGTGCGAAAATAAGGATAAAGCTAAGAAAACTGAATTGTGCAAGCTGAAGTCAACTCAAGATTGTAATTCATCCAACGATTTGCTTATTTACAGTTTTTGAGAGTGTAAGTTTTAGAAAATTAATTACGTGACAAACGGAACAAATTTGGTAATTATGGTGACTACCGATCAATTTTTGATAGATATCTTCAAACGGGAACACATAAGATTATGATCTTAATCAAAACTTCTATGACGGAGAGAGAGAGAGAGAGAGAGAGAGAGAGAGAGAGAGAGAGAGAGAGAGAGAGAGAGAGAGAGAGAGAGAGAGAGAGAGAGAGAGAGAGAGAGAGAGAGAGAGAGAGAGAGAGAGAGAGAGAACATTATTCCTTCTGTAAAAAATATCACGACACTTACGTTTGTTTTTACGGTATATTTTCCTTAAGAAAGATTCAAAGAAACACACATTCCAGTTAGATAATCACAACCATAGAAAATAATACGCCATTATTAAATATCACAAGAGTGAATTGAAGATGTAGGCAACTAAAAATTCCTCCTTTTTTGATAACGTGGATGTAAAGTTCTCACAGAATAGTTCATCCAAATATGCTGTGATGTATTTGACCATAAAATTGACACAATTTCCGTGGGATCGCCCAGGGTACGATTGTTCTTGCGTTAGTTTTACTCTTTTTTATTTTATTTTGTGAATCGCCTAGCGGTGAGACACGGCCTATCTGTGTAAAGGGCTACTGAAGTCAATTCGAAGCGAACGCGGTAAGAAAATACGTCTAGCCAATGAAAGCGTTTATGATGAGTGATGCATTGTTTTGTTCGAAGGTAGTGTGGCAAAATAATGCCTATGCTCTTGCGCTGTTACCATTGAAGTGCAGACAGACTGGAATGTGAACTTACAATTCCTCTGTTGTGTATTGTACCATTTCTTCTTACCACATCAACTACTGAACGGTCACAGTACTGGTTCGCGTTTTGAAACTGACAATTTCTTTTTATCTCACTTAAACATTTTGACATACACACTCACATCGGTAGAGTCAGAAGTGTTACAGTATTTACTGGCATGGATTTTTTTGTTTGTTTTTCTTTTTTTCTCAACTTGTGAATCTGGGGTTTGTATGAAATAAAGAAGCTCAAGTTCAGTGAACCTCAAGGATAATGACCCAAGCTGTCTGGCTGTTGATGCATGTCTTTACTTAAGAAGAAATATGACCTCTAAAACACAAAGATATAAGGCAAGTATGATTA
>JAECUM010084732.1:0-12807 GCA_016617855.1 Megalonaias nervosa | reverse complement strand
AACCTCCGTATGATAAACAGAACCCAACTAATGTATGACATCCAAGCAAACCTAACAACTAGCTTACTTCCTAAAGCAGAACAACTCGATAACTGCCTGCGTTCATTGCTTGACAAACATGCCCCAGGAACCAAGTGCAGAGTAGCAATTCAGAAGTGTTCTCCGTGTTATAGCAGTGTTAGGGACCAGCTTCGCACTGCTAAAAGAGTCCGCCTAAAGCTGAGAGGCTTTGGCGTTCAACCAGACTCACTATTCATAAGCAAATCAATGAAGCCGCTAAGAAGAATATCACAAAAATAGTCCATGCAGCGAAATCAGCCCACTACAGTTCTAAGATCACGGAAAGTGCCAGTTGCAAAAAGCTATTTGAGATTACTAACAAGCTAATGTCAAGGAACAAATGTACACCACTTCCAACTATCTTCTCTCTAGTCGACCTTCCAGACCTGTTTGCAAATTTCTTCTGTGACAAAGTACAAACCATCAGAGATAAACTTGACAACACAATTTCAATTGACTCGTCGTCACCATACAGTTGCGATACAGAATTTCAGCGGCAACCGTTAGCAGCATTTGAACCTGTCTCTATGGATTTAGTACGTACAATCGTGATGAAGAGTGCACCAAAGTCATGTGAACTTGATCCGATTCCGCCATCACTGCTGCTTGAGTGCTTAAATCCAATATTGCCTTCACTAACTGATGTTATTAATACCTCTCTCTCATCCGGGGAATTGCCATCATTTTTAAAACTGCCATTATAAAGCCTCTGCTGAAGAAACCAACACTCGACCATAACGATTTAAAGAACTACCGCCCAGTTTCTAATCTCCCATTCATGTCAAAAATCTTTGAAAAAGTTGTTCTATCCCAACTTGTATCTCATCTGAATTCAAACTGTCCTTTTAGCAATGTACAGTCTGCATATCACCCTTGCCACAGTACTGAAACTACTCTTCTGAAAGTAGCCAATGACTTTCTCTATGCTTTGGATAGCGGAAAGATTACAGTCCTCACTCTCCTTGACTTGTCTGCAGCATTTGACACTATAGACCATGATATATTACTTCACCGTCTCCAGCATGTATTTGGCATTCACGATACAGCCTTACTATGGTTCAAGTCCTACTTGGTCAACAGGACACAAATTGTGTCCGCAAATGAAAAACACTCCAGCCCAGTTGATCTATGCTGTGGTGTTCCACAGGGGTCTGTTCTTGGACCTGTTCTTTTCATTCTATACACTCAGCCACTCTCACGTGTCATAGATCATCATCCAGTGTCTCAAAAATTGTATGCTGATG
Organism: Megalonaias nervosa; assembly: GCA_016617855.1. Taxonomy (NCBI): domain Eukaryota; kingdom Metazoa; phylum Mollusca; class Bivalvia; order Unionida; family Unionidae; genus Megalonaias; species Megalonaias nervosa. The sequence continues at coordinate 11,503 of JAECUM010084732.1, read as the reverse complement.
ACACCCAAACATGCAAATCTTGCCATCCAACTGAAGTTGAAGCTACCATCCAAGACGTAGAGAGGTGCATTTCCTACGTGAAATCAAGGATGACATGTAACAAGCTGCAGATGAATGATGATAAAACTGAAGCCATTCTGATGACAACACAAAGACTTTCTCATTCACATCCTTTACCTCAGACAATAAATATCAGCAACACCAACATTAAATTCACAGTCAGTACGAAACCTAAGTGTTACTCTAGACAGAACTCTCTCATTGCACCAACATGTCATGAACATATGCAAGGCTGCATATCTTGAGCTGAGACGCATCAGCTCCATTCGCAAGTATCTTTCAGTTGATGCCACTAAAACTCTTATGTGTTCCTTAGTACTTTTAAGACTGGACTATTGTAACTCAATTCTGTCTGGTTCGTCTCAATATCTACTCCAGAAACTTCAAAAAGTTCAAAACACAGCTTCTCGGATCATCCTTAGAGTACCACGATCAGAGCACGCCTCTCCCCTGCTCAATACCCTACACTGGCTATCCATACGATCCAGAATTAAACACAAAATTTGTTTTCTGTGCTACGTTTCACTGGCGGGCTTCAGTCCAACATATCTATCTGCCCTCACACACGTGTACACACCTGCAAGATACTTACGCTCCTCTTTTGACACTCGTATTCTCATTATTCCCACTATGAAAATGAAATCATATGGACAACGCTCTTTTGTATACCAGGGCCCAGCAATGTGGAACAAATTGCCCACTGCACTCAGACACAAAGACACAGTGATCTCATTCAAGAGCTCTCTTAAAGCTCACCTATTTCAACTGCAAGAACAGACTTAAAGACCTAATAATGTTTCGTTACCTTAAATATTTACAGCATGTTTTCTGTTTTCTAATTTCGTGGTGTTTGTTTTTTGTTTTTAATGATATCATTATAAATGTTTTTTAAGTGCTGTCAAATGTTGTAAAGCGCTTAGAGCTTCTAAAGATTAGGCGCTATACAAAGTCCTCATTATTATTTTTATTATTATTTGTCGTCCCAATTATGATTCTTCTCAATTGACTGCTGCTCTATCCAACTGAGAGTGACGTATATACGTAGGAGTTTTTTTTTCAGTACATCAAAACACACATGCCTACATAATGCCAGATGAAGGAAAAATTCCAAAGATGCGGAGTGAATGATGTTGGAGAGAAAGCCTTCAAAATAAATGCACAAGTAAAACAAGATAAATTATCAAACATAAAGAGGTTAAAATTCCGTAACGTATGTATGAAAGAACAGATGAAGGTAACGCATTTAAATTCCTATAACATTACTAATGTTGTATAAACCGTAATCCATTAAAATGTCTAAGATTTCTTCAGGTAGTACATTCTCAAACAGATTAGACAACAGTTCACTTCCGAAATTTGGAATATTTCAAAGAGCATTGTTTTATTGTTCCAAAGTGAGGACGAGATCAGAGGCCAGGACATGCACTCTGGTTTCTGAATGGACAAAGTGTGGTATTTTTTGCCTAAGGACTATCATGTATGGATTAGACGGATTAGATGATAGTTTGGTAGTGTATTAAAAACATATTACTTTTACTTGTGATAAAGTCATGATTAATTTGCCTCAACAAAAATAAGCCTTACAAATTTGCTCTCCTCTATAAGACAACTCTCACGGCAGAGCCTCTGATCACCACGAATACGATATAATTAGGATAAATGCATATAGTTCGTTGTTAATTCGAAATTTTGAAGACGATTTATTCTGCTCAATTCTTGCTCACTTTCAATACTATGCATACTCTTTGGTCTATAGCAGGTGGAAAGTTCGTCAATGTATATTAAACCGTATCTCCCTTGATTAACTCTGATACTGAATAGGGCGTCGGGCAATATGCTGTTCTGAGGATAACATTTAGAAAGGCGCTGCTTTACAAAGATTAGAAATAAGGTGAGGTAGCATCTCCGTCGACCTTAAAAATATTTCACTCATGATGCTTACTTCCAAGTAAACTATTTGGTCGATCGTTGTGAGAGCATTGTACTTATCTGGACACTGAATCCACACTGAACATTAGATAGCAGATTGTTGAATTGCGAATGCCAGAGCATTTCTCTAATTTATTATCCGTTTCATAGTTTTGCAAATATAACTGGTTAATTATATGGGACAATCGATACATCTGTCGGTTTGATCGTTTCCTTGTTTGGGTATTGCTATCACTGTTGTTTCTCGCCAAGACTGCATGAACTAACCAGTTTCCCAAATTTTACTGAAAATATTTAGAAGTTTGTTTAAGGATATACCAGGTGTTACGTATATTTAATTGCATTGCTTATTTGTTAATTTTTTTATATTTTGTTTTCAAACAAAATTCATTATATGCTGTGGATAATTGTACTTTGAAATTAACATTATTCGAAATGAAGTTCAATTTCTACCTGACCTGAATCACTGATTTTGGTGTTTTAGTAAACATGTTTATCTCAGTCTGAGTCTAGAACTTTGGAAATTCCCCATGAAATGCTGGGTATACCTGGTGTTTGCTACATTTTATACTATAATTATACAAAATAGTCTTGTAATTATATCTAAGATTTTATCTTCTAAACATTTTGGAGCATTCCAGAAGGAAACTTTCTATTCAGTAAATGTTTTTTTTTTTATATTTTGTTTTATGGAAAATAGTAATTGTGACCTGAGATCAGGTAGAGGACTATATAATCATGCTTCTCTAGAAATGAAGTATTCGTGCTCTAAGATCTTAGCAAAATCAGTTGTATTAATGTTGTGTTCAGTAAATTCATTTGGACTGGAATTTATTTATTCAAATTACTTAATTCAAGTGATTCTTCTCTGGAAATACAATGTGCTCAATAATAATTTTCTTGGAAATAAAGACTTGAATTTATACTGAAATTTTAAGTAAGGATATCTTCTTCGATTGTATTTTGTGATCCAACAAGAGACTGTTGGCACATCACCACGACGCGCAAACACAGGCACATCAATACCCCAGAGTTGCACATAATTTTCATTTTCACTAACGTTTATTCAGAACTATAATCATTAGGATTTGTGTTTGTAATTCTAGGATTCTTTGGGGTTTAATTCGCAATACGACACGTTCTTGTTTTAACATTTTTCACCTTGTATTTTATGGAAATAAATTATTTGTTGAGTTTTACAAAGCTTGTTGTTTCTCACTTGTTTCTATTACTTCTCTGAAGACCATAGAGTCGTAATACAGGTAAGTGTTGCAGAAGTTGGTATTGGTGAAGTGGCATAGATTCAATTAAGAGAGTCTTGTAACTAGATCTGTAACTCTGAAATGTAGGGAAATCTTTTAAATTTTTGACATGGTGAAAGATCTTCCAAGCCGCTTATACTGTAGATCACTTTGTAATGTATATCTGTGTATCGTGGCTTGAGTGGGATATTATGTTCATATTTAGGTTGCAACAGAGTTCCATGTTGATAGATACTTGAATTTACAATTGTTTTGTGCCATGCTGTAAGTATTTTGCAGTAGCAGCAGTAGTTGTAACAGCAGCAGTAATATCATTGGTTGTTACTGTAATAGCGGGAATAGCCCCAAAAGTTGTGATACATTATATAAGTATGTTTGCCCTCCCTTTTGTCCGTCTGCTCAATGGTCTACAGTGTCTATCCTCTGGATGGATATTCAGAAAACATCTAGTGCACATGTGCGAGAGTGGTATTAGTTGGCGCATTTGCACTGTTTCTGCCAAAGGAAGTCAAAATTTCAGTACAATACAATATCAGCAGCAGTGAAACATGTGATCTCGATATTATTAACGTTTTATGAACTGCCCTAATAATAGTAAACATTTTATAGCTGCAGCCTTTGCAATAATGTTCTGGCACTAAGTAAAGCAATCGCAACGTTCAACTTGAGAGTCCCATGTGACTAGATGAAACGTGGCCAAACATACACTGCATTTGACACTCGAAGCTGATAACACTGGACATCGATTTTAAAGAAATAAAAGTCTAAGTTGCAATTTTCTATTAGTTTTGATCCCAAAAACTCAGCACAAAAATGGAATTTCTGAGAAAATTCTATTTCGACTACCACTGCTTTCTCTCCACACCGAGTCTATTTATACACTTGTAAATTAATAACTGATATGTGTTTAATGATCGGAAATTAAACAAGAACATAAAGCTCTCTTATATGGTTGCAATAATTATATCAAGTTTTACATATATGTTGAAATACAGTGAATGCAGCCTCAATTGCTGGATGAACAGGATCTGGAAAATCTATCAATGTTGATGCATATGGCTTAACCTCGCAACCCTCAGTCTTTAATAATATCGCAAGAAAAGGTAGATATGGTATATTCTGATACACTTGTTTTTACTCTAAACTCCGATTAATAATGTCATGCAGTTTAACGTGGACACCAAAACAAATTTCTATACTATTTATAAAGCTCATTTAAGTTCATAAATAGCTTCCGTTGAAGCAAAATCATACCCCCAGTCGTTAGAAATGGACTATTCATCCGTCTTTAGCAATACTAACCTGTGTCTCTGAGTTACACTAGCTAGCATTTGTGTTAAATTACTTAAAATCGCTTGCGAGGTATATTTTAAATACCTTTTCAACTTTTGCCACCGCACTTACAGTGGAGGTTCATCTAGAGATGAGCTATGTTACACGGCAAATTCGGCTGTAACCTAGAAAACGATGTTATTAAAATTGCTTACGTAGTCTCCTAGTTGTATTTAAAATTGCTGAATATTTTGTCACTCTCTATTCTCGAGACTGAGGTTTATTTTGCTACACCCATTAACATCAAACTAGCAACGCTTGTAACAAAAGACCGTTCTTACTGGAGCAAAATGAGAGTTTAATTGTTAAAGGACTTTTTTTTCTCAACGGAATGGGCTTTTCTCCGTACCAACGTGCAATGAATGTGTAAAACGTAAGAATATGTAAGGAACGCGAATAGTTAACGATGTGAACGGTTGTCATGTCGATGTAAAACTTCAAATAAAAATCCGGAATATGTAAACTTGAATTAAAAATGAAAACAAAATAATCAGTCTCATAGAAAGATATAAACGAAAATTAGTACTTGGTGAGAAAACAAATACAACAAATTTAAATCAGTGTTTATTTTGCCCTGACAGCACCGGGTGTTCAAAGGAGATAGAAAACAACTCGTATGGTTGTAAGACTTTAATGACATGTAGAAGAAGAAAATGTTTCATTTTCATGGCACAATGGGAGGGAAATTACAACAGCAAACTGCAAACTACCTAACCAGTATGTATTGTGACAAATTTAGATGTCTTTGTACGGTGCATGAAATATTAAATGACAAAATGATTGAAGAGAGCTTCTGTATAATTTGCAATATGCATCAGAAATGTTCTGCTGCAGTTATCCACATTAATATTCAAAGCGGTACTAAGAATAACAAAATGCGATATCAAACAGGAATTTTAATAACAAATTATCGTTCATTGAAGACGTGATAATAATATTAATAGATCTTAAAAGGTGACATTTGTAGAAATATAAAAATGTTTCCTTACAAAATTTGATTCGGCATCAATTACTGCTAGGATCAAGAAATTCCTCCCGTTTGTTATTAGTGACAGTCGAAAGGTTTTCATGAAAGAGAGATTCATTGATAAAAATACAAGAATATTTGATGACTTGATGCAGTATCTCGAGGAAAAATGAATCTGGTCTTTTCCTAGGAGAATGCCCTGCAATCTTTTAATTTGGGTAATCTATTTGTCGGTGGTTTAGAGCAGTCTGCAATAAAGCAAAAGGTTATATCATTAAAAATAATGGACATTTATCCCCATTTTTCAATTTGTAGGGAGATGTTCGCTACGGAAACCCTTTAGCACTATATTTATTTATAATAGGAATTGAAATATCACCACTAAATTATATGTTTTTTAAGGTATTTTAGCAACCTCTGGGTGGACAGTATCACCGTTTGTACGGAGATGCTCCCGTCTTTATATTTTGTGAATTGTTCCTTCAGTGTGTGCTATGCTACATTTGTATATGTATATACAAATGTGGGAACGGTTATGTCACTTTTGTATGTATGTACAAATGTGTATATGCATATTTGGATGGACAAACGGATAAGAATATCTATTCCTCACTTTCCATTTATTCATCCATCCATTAACTCATCTGTGTGCATATCAATCTGCTCCAGCATTTCATATTTATATATTTACTACAACGTTTTGATTATGTGACAAACGATTTGTTTATTCTGTGCATGACTAAAAACCTAGATGAAAATAATCAGTTTCATGGCACAATGAGAGAAGGAGGACGATCCGTCCCTTCTTCACAGCAAACGGCAAAATGTGGTGCAGGAGAAGCTTGTGCATGTGATTTTGAGTGAGGTTCGGCAGGTTTTGCACAGGTACTCGCTCTGAATGACTAAACATATTAATGGTTGCAGTAATAAATGTATTTAACACTGTAGATGAAGACAACACAGACTAACCAGTGTAGACAAAAACAACACAGAATTACCAGTATCGACGAAGATAACACAGACTTAAACGACTTTACAAAACCATGTACAAAGGCAGTCATTTTATGAAAGAAATTTAAAAATAAATTTAACTATACGATGAAATGGATATTCTGCATATGAAAAGTAGAAACCAATTTGGGTAAGATGTCAAACTAGAATCAGTATGAAATATTTCCATGTATCATGTGAATGTGGAGGATATAAAGTTTATTTTAAACTATTATATAGACCAGCAAAATAGGAACAATACTTCATAATTTGCTTGGTACATAACAGACAGTTCGTGAATGGAGAGATGAAACGGGTTTAAATTCTCCAAATTTAAACTGTTTGCATGCAGTCCTCTCAATGACATCTAATTCATAATGATCCCGAACCTGTCTTGACGGTTCACGTATCCATATGTAGAATAGATCAAATATTTAGGGCCGATTTTTGACTGTCAATTAAGTTTCCTTCCATAAGGAAGGGAAAAATATTAAACGCTGTAGATCTAATAATAATCATGGCTAATACGTACTGGGGAATATATCCGAAGATACCTTTTAATCCATATATTCCTGCATAAGATGCAAACTTTTAGGCTGAAATACCAACGCTTTTATATTCAGAAACCAAATATCAGTCCACATTTTGACATACGAACTTGTCCTTATCTAAACACAATTAAATACGATGTTATAAATTATGCAAAATTATATTCTTCTGTCTCGAAATATTGCATAAATGGACATATTTTACATACTTGGCAAAATATGTGGAATGACATCTCCATCTTTTTTGATACTAATTATTTTTTTAAAGTGGTTTTCTTCAGGTAGATCAGTTCTCAGAGATAATAATGAGGACTTTGTATAGCGCCTAATCTTTAGAAGCTCTAAGCGCTTTACAACATTTGACAACACTTTAAAAAACCATATATAATGATATGATTACAAAAATAAAAACAAGCACCACGAAATTAGAGACAGAAAACACATGCTGTAAATATTTAAGGTAAGGATACATTATTAGGTCTTTAAGTCTGTTCTTGCAGTTGAAATAGGTGACTTTTAAGAGAGCTCTTGAATGAGATCACTGTGTCTTTGTGTCTAAGTGCAGTGGGCAATTCGTTTCATGTTGCTGGGCCCTGGTATGCAAAAGAGCGTTGTCCATATGAATTCATTTTCATAGTGGGAATGATGAGAATACGAGTGTCAGAAGAGGAGCGTAAGCATCTTGCAGGTGTGTACACATGGGTGAGGTCAGATAGGTATGTTGGACTGGAGCCCGTCAGTGAAACGTAGCACAGAGAACAAATTCTGTATTTAATTCTGGATCGTATGGATAGCCAGTGTAGGGTACAGAGCAGTGGCATCAACTGAAAGATACTTGCGAATGCAGCTGATGCGTCTCAGCTCAAGGTATGCAGCCTTGCATATGTTCATGACATGTTGGTGCAATGAGAGAGTTCTGTCTAGAGTAACACTTAGGTTTCGTACTGGCTGTGTGAATTTAATGTTGGTGTTGCTGATATTTATTGTCTGAGGTAAAGGATGTGAATGAGAAAGTCTTTGTGTTGTCATCAGAATGGCTTCAGTTTTATCATCATTCATCTGCAGCTTGTTACATGTCATCCATGATTTCACATCGGAAATGCACCTCTCTACGCCTTGGATGGTAGCTTCAACTTCAGCTGGATGGCTAGATTTGTATATTTGGGTGTCATCAGTATACAATTGGTGAGACACTGGATGATGATCTATGACACTTGAGAGTGGCTGAGTGTATAGAATGAAGAGAACAGGTCCAAGAACAGACCCCTGTGGAACACCACATCATAGATCAACTGGGCTGGAGTGTTTTCCATTTGCGGACACAATTTGTGTCCTGTTGACCAAGTAGGACTTGAACCATAGTAAGGCCGTATCACGAATGCCAAATACATGCTGGAGACGGTGAAGTAATATATCATGGTCTATAGTGTCAAATGCTGCAGACAAGTCAAGGAGAGTGAGGACTGTAATCTTTCCGCTATCCAAAGCAGAGAGAAGGTCATTGACTACTGAGATGTTTCTGTGTCCATCGCGTATAGGACACGCCTGACGTATGTTTAAATTCTAAAGGGCGATCCATTCCCTGCCAGTATCCACTGATAATGAAATATTTCCTTGTCCAGTGTGTCGACATCCACCATGTGAAACAAGCAATATTTACTCTGAACTCAATTAAAGAACTTTGTTTATTTACCGCTAAAGAAAAATCCAGAATACTTATAGAACACATTTTGACAAGGTTTGATCTATTCAATACTTTTCACGTTTATTATTGATTGTGCATACCTTTAACCGAAGGTAACAACTATATATTTTATGTTACGTCATGTAGCATTTAATGTTTAGAATCTGTTTAGAAGGATTTGGTCTTCCAACATTTTCTACAAAACTTCATTTTTGGATTTTTTAAACATTTCGTTCCAATATAGCAATTATTGTGCTGACGTATCGTTAAACTCTAATACTTGAATACATCTATGCTAAACACTGAGATCAAAGTTTTTGTACAAAATATCATTAATAGTTGTAGCAGCAGCAGCATTAATACGTATGTATAAGTGTATTGTCTTTCTCGCTGAAGTAGTAACATTAATATTTTTGGAAGTAGTGGTTGCAGGAGCAGTACTATTTAGCTGTTGTGGTAGGATTGGTAAAAAAAATATCAGTAATGGCGCAATAATCCTTTGTTTTCAGAACTATGTCTTGGATGCAACCCAGTAAGCACACAAGCTAATACAATGGACAAGACAAATGTGCATATACGAATCGTTTATCGTCATTTACATTTCTCAATGTATATTGTACATTGGTTATAGTCTGACTACACATCCCCGTTTGTTTGTACCCCCGTACTCATTTCAATAACGAAAACGTTTAATGTGATAAAAAGTGCACAGAACTAAGTCAATCGAATCATTGATTTATAATTTCCAACCTGACTGTGACCAGAACTGCACTAATAATGGCACCCCCTTGCACATTTCATGCTTAACGGATTTTACATACTAACACGGCGCCATATTGCGTACACTATGGGGTAGTTTATTTCCTTCAGACAACATAATGACGTAGTTCGTCCTGTTCAGTAACTGTCGGATAATTCGGTAAATTACCATAACGTTGAGAGTTTGAAATTACATCCCTTTGCACACATGAACATAGAAATTAAACCGCTTGTTAAATCCACGTCAAAGGCAAATTTGTTGTTGTCATTCTTTTCCTTCGCTTGATTCGACATTGTAAATATCGGAAGCAGACGACATATGTATGTACATCTATAGTCGGACACACACCCCTTTGCTGTAAATGGACTTGTCCAGGAACTGGAAATGGATCTCGAGCATGTCCGTCGTTTATATTGAAAACTTCCGTTAAGGATGAAACGCGCAGAAAATAACGGTGTTAGGGCTATTCTACACACAGTCAGGTTAGAAAATATAAAGCAATGAATGAATTGACTATGTTCCTTGCATTTTTTTAATCACATTAAAGGTTTCCATTATTGAAATCGGTGGGGGTGGTGGTGCAAACAAACGGGTTGGTATACTCAGGCTATAGTTGCCAAGACTAGGTACCCATATAGTCATTCTTTAAATTTCTTTTGAACAATACATGTTAATCGTCGTGCCTATACAGAGTAAGGGTATATATTGGATTCATTGTTGTTTTAGCTACATATAAATGTACACGGACACTTATTGCCCCAAAGTTAACTTATGACTACTGCATCGGACATTAAGCTCAATATCGATAACTGTTGAGGTAATGAGGTAAATACACGTAATTAATGAAAGTGTCTCTTCTTTTCAATTGTTGAGTCCGCCATATGTGGTATCATCCAACTATGCATTTGTCCCCAAGTTTGTCTGGCTAGGCGACGGTTTTAAGCTTTAACAATTTTTTAACCTCTGGGAGGACATTTAGGTAATGTTGTAAATATTGAAAACGTGTTATTTATTTATTTGCATTCTTACTTGTAGCTTTGGAGATGTTTCCTTTATTTAAATTCACGAAATGGGTCTTTGTTATAACTATAACTCTTTTAATATTATTTCACTGGCTTAGGCAACAGAAGAGGTCTACCGGGATCTTACAAAACGTTACACATAATACATTGCATCATGTTTATAGATTTTGCATCCAATAATCTTTAGCGCAGAAAGTGCACGTCGATTTTCAACAAGTAGAACTGTTATAAACTTGTCACTTTTCGTAGGTATCTTCTATTAGATTTAGACCCATGTAGCAATGCTGCAGTTGCACTCCCAGCTGCTTCGTCATCGGGATCATGAACGTTTGCTAAAATCGTCGGTGGATTTCGCATCTGCAGTAGATATGCAATCAGCGCAATATCATAATGACCAGGTTGAGATAAGTTCACTTCTGTGACTCATGCTCTCACACCAAATTCAACTGTAACTATTAAATGGCAAGACAAGCCAAATAACTAAGACAATGACCTTAGTGTTACTTAAAAAGGTAATTTCACTTTAAACAAGTTTATTCATATGAACCCAAATCAATATGCATTAATAAGTACAATTAGAAATCAGCGTTGCTATTCCACGGTGTAGAGGGCGCTCCTAAAGAGACTGGAACAGTGTGTTGCTTATGAGAACTATGGAATTTCAAATTTCTCAGTGGTTAACCTTTTTCTACAAATTATTTACACGAATGTCTTACCTTTGGTATAACAACTGATTGCGAGTAATACATGTCTGGTGTACAGAAATGACAACTTCAGTGCTTGTATGACTTTAATGGGTGATGTTGAAAAGTCTGACTTAGTTACTAATAATAAAATTTTATACAAACTGCATGCTAATATATATATATATATATATATATATATATATATATATATATATATATATATATAATTAAAATTTGAAACTGGCTGTTTCCATTTCGAGAAC
>JAECUM010084722.1:0-10581 GCA_016617855.1 Megalonaias nervosa | reverse complement strand
GAACATGATGAGAAATTTGCAAAAGATCTCGGCAGAAAGATAATCGGTAAATTTACTCAAGGTGGCTCATACGATTATAAACGAGCGTGTACAAGATTGATTATGGATGACGCTGAACTAGATTTTATAATCGCTGATACAACTGAGAAAAATACGTTTATAAACAGATGCAATGCTTATTTATCAGATGGAACGAAACTAGGTACCATTGTGAGCTACCTTGATGGCGAGTCACCGCAGTTTACTCATTTAAGATCTTCGATGTTGGCATATGTTTCTATAAATCTATTATCGATGATAAATAAATTTCCTCGTTACGCTGTCAGAGTCGCTACGGATTCATTTTATGTACATAAAAAAATATAAAGATTTATTAAAACTCGGTAATGGTGAATGGGGAACATGGAGAATAAAACAAGAAAATATACTTAGTTATTCTGAATCTGCAGATGTTGAAATTGTGGAGACATATTACAAAAATAATAATCAAATATTAAAGTCATCTGCACCATCTGTGTATGATCCTGTATCTAGATATAAAACTGTTTATCTTAATGGGTGTGGTGGTTCAGGTAAAACAACTCGTGTAATTAATTTATTTATAAATAATACATCAGATATGATTGTTTTAACACCGACGCACAAACTTGCCAGAGAAATAAAGCAACGAGGAGTAAAATCGTGTACTTATCACAGTTTCTTTAGATGGTGTGGAGACACATGGACTGCTGAACGAATGGGTGAGAAATATATACCTAAATATATTATATGGGACGAGATATGCACGGTGTCGTTAGAAACACTAAAAACATTTCTTGATTGGTTGTTACTAAAGAATACCGCTGTGATTATGTGCGGCGATAATGGTCAACCACCACCCTTTGTTGGACAGTCTCCACATGAATGGCTGAAGAATAACGTAGATTATTATGAAGAAATAAATGATGACCATAGAGCTATTGATGAACCGCTGAAGGAATTTGAAAAATTAATCAGACTTCAGCCAGACAGAGTACAATGTGAGATAATGCGAGGAGTAATTCCAGAGACTTCTATGAATGAATTTTGGACTTTATGGAATCCAGCTGATTTAATAGTCGCGAGTAGAAAGATAGTTCGTGATGAACTACAGAATAAATTATTTACGTTACATAAAGAAAAGTTTTCAGATCTACCTGTACCTTTGTGTTATCGCCCCTCAGATACTCGACGACAGAATATTGATGCTGAAATTCCTGGTGCCTTGGTTCCACCAAGGATACAGAATCTTGTCTTGAATGATATTATTTTAGTCGATATTAATGTCGTTGAGAATGCGCTGAGTATGAATAAATCGCCGTGGACGTTAGGATATGCTATAACTATTCACTCGTCACAGGGATTAACTATAATTGATACTAGAATCTGGATTGTAGATGATCGGATCGAGTGGTCAAATTTAGTCTATCTCGCAGTTTCTAGGGTCAGGAGAATATCTCAACTACATAGGGTTATTATGAATTTTATAGAAAATAATGATCAAACTGTTAATAATGACGTAATAAGAAAAAAACTATCTGGTTATAAGCAGTGTGACAAAAAAATAATCGTGATTTTGATATTGATACTGAATTTATTATAAAACTAAAACAACAACAGAATAATCATTGCGCAAGTTGCAACTGTAATATGTCATGGCAGCATTCAAATAATAATCCAAGACAATTTACCGTAGACAGAATTAATAGTGATCTCGGTCATACACGTGATAATGTGATGCTGACCTGTCTTGAGTGTAATCGACGTCGAGGCTCTGGACGTTTGCAAAATTGAACGTGGTGGTAATTGCGTATCCTCAGGAATTATTTGCAATTGTTCACGTACAAATCCACGTTGAGGGGCTGTAGAATCTAGTCTGTATATTGGAGATCTACCAGTGGATCTAACCACGCTAGAAATTTTATGTGTAGCTACGCTCCAGATAGGATCGGTTGCTCTTTTTTTACCACCTTCAAGTTCGCCAGGTTCATATAAATATCTTACAGTTACATTACCTAATACTGGTTGAGAGAAAGATTCACGTCGTCCGTAGCTACGGGGTATATATATTTTTTTGATCGCATTAGAAGGTTTCATGGAAGTTGCACGAGTAATTTCATTATTCAACGCAGCTATCACACTCGGTAATCTTGCAACCCATTCACGAGATCGCTCACCCGACTTAAAGTCAGTAGATATTTCCTTTGCAGATTGGTATCCGAATAACCGCTCAGCAAGTGTTCTATTAAATCGTTCAACGATTGCCTGATCACGATGAATTTCAGTATGTCCTCGTCTGATTTTAACGTTGTGCTTGCTCATCAACGATGATACTACTCCAAGAAATTCTTTACCAGGATCAACTTGTAATAACCGTGGCCATCGTAGACCACCACGTTGATAAATGCGTTCAAACGCAGATGCAACTTCAGATGTTGTCTTTGTTGATAATGGCTCCGCTTCTTTATATCTACTCGCAACATCAACGACAGTTTATGCGTATTTGTACGTGCGTGATTTTCGTCCACGTGTTTTAATGGTGTCGTGTGGTAAAAACAAAATATCTGCTTGATGAACTTCATTAGGAACACTAACATCAAAATGCGCGTAATGAATTCTTTTAGGTGGACTTAGGACGATTTGCCATATTGCCTGTCGTGCTAACCATGATGCAGCGACATTACGTGAAACTTTTGCTGCTTCGGCGAGTTTACTAATCGCTGCCTTACCTCTCCAAAATCCTCTCGGGGAATAATAAACAGATTCCATTATGATAGTTATATAATTAATTGCCAGCCCCTAGCACCAGTTTGCCTTTCATAGCAGTTTTTACTAGAAAACTAGTTAATTTTTCTCTGAGAGATTTATTAGGTATAGCATTTAGCGCATGAATCAATTTTACATCTGCGAGATGCCGCTGCTGCAAATCTTTACTTTTATACGCGACATCATGAACGTGACACGCTTGATCAATCTTATTTACTGGATACTCTCCTGGTTTTGGTTGATCTTGATCATCAAGTCGGATATCAAGACGAGTTCCAGGACCACAATAATTATATCCGGGCAATTGTTTCTCACCGGGATATTTAGCTCATGGAGTTCCTGGTAATTTTCCTAACGAAGCAGCGATATCACCCTCACCTGTCTTTGTTGAAATAAATTTATATTTCTTGGTACCACATTTCACACACTTGCCTGTAAGTGCACGTCTTTTATTTTTTGTTGTTATTGTCGTTAATTCAGTAGTATCGGTAGGTGCTCTGCATCGAACACAATATAGACTCATATTATTTATTATATGGATATAATTGACTTTTCTGCGACACGAAAACAAGAACCAGTAAAAAACCATCCAGCGCTTCCGAATTCTATCAGAATGATTATAATAGGCCCATCTGGAAGTGGGAAGACGCAATTACTGCTTAATCTAATAATGAGATGGTTGAAGTGGGATAAATTATATTTAGTAGCGCCATCTGTAGATGATCAGCGATGTTACGAAGTACTTAAAGATTTTAACGAAAACGCAAAATCGTTACATGAAGACAATGTCATAGACTTTATTACTGATATTGATGAAGCGCCATCTGTAGATGATCTGGATGGATTCATTAATAATTTAGTAGTGTATGATGATGTTATGCTGGACAAACAATCAAATCCAGTTAGAATATTTTCACGAGGTAGACATAAAAATACAGACGTGATTTATGTTACACAGAGATATACACAAATTCCAAAAGTAATCAGAGACAACTGTAACATTTTAGTTGTGTTCAACGGAGTAGATAATCATACGCTGCAGAATATTTATTATACTTGGTGTTCAGGCGACATGGACATAAATAAATTTAAAAATTTCTTTTCAAAAGCACAAGCTCCTCCCTTTGCTTTTGTAACAATAAATTTACATGATCCTAGGTCAAGATATCGCAACGGACTTGATATAATTTTTGGATAAAATTACAGCAGCAGTAGAGCTGAACGACAAACAAATTGAGTAACCCGCGAGCAAACGAAATCGCATAAAAATCTGAAAAAAAAATACGTCAACAAAAAGTAACGGAAATGAACTAACCCAAACGATTTATTATCCGTTTTTCAAACTATTGGTAATAATAAAAGTTAGGAGGTTCGGTTTATGTTATTGACCTTTTTTTTTCAGCCTCTGTAGGAGCCTTTATTTTTATAAATAAGGTTTCAGCCAAGTGGTCTGTTCAGCTCTACTGCTGCTCCATTGTTTTCTAATTGATACAAATATATGATGAAATTGGCACGATTGTACTAGAAATCTCAAAATATTGGCTTAAACATCCTGGAATATCTCCTCAGAACAGGTTCATACTAAAACGTCTGGCTTGTCAAAACAAGAAAATCTTCCTATAAAATGTTCAATAGAATATGTGAACTTGGCGTCTTCCAACAATATTGTTGAGAAACTATTATAATAACAGTACCTACACCTGAAAAGGATCCATTGCAAAAACAAGATACAGGTGATAAATGACAGACTACTGCGATATATTGAATACAACAACTACTGTCAGCCGTTCAATGTGGGTGCAGATTCCAGGAAAGCACAATTGCTGATCTTGTCAGCCTTGACGTGTATATCAAAGAACCTTTTTCAAGAATACATATCACAGAGGTGCTGTCTTTTTTGCTAGGAGAATGTTTACGGCAGCACATGGAAGTGCAGCACAATTAATAACATAATCAATCAAAATCTAAGAAGCTGGCTTCTTAAATATATACGCACATTTATGAAAGATGAAAACTAACAATTTGCTCTCTTCTCCAGCAGGAATTGGGCAGCCGTCAAGATGGAGCTTTTAGTCATCATGAATACGATATAATTGGTATAGATGCATATGGTTAGTTTGTCACTTCAAAACTTTTGACTCGTTGTCTTCTGCCGGTTTATGGACTTTGTTGATGCATATGTGTAGTTAGCGTTCGACAGTATGCATACTATTTTATATAAAGAATATTAAAAGGTCATCAGCACGTGATCAATCAGATTCTGATTAGTGCATGGCACTATGCTGCAAATTTGAATGTTCTATTTTGTTGATGACAACTTGTTTCCCTGAGGAACGCCCATCAACTGAAAAGATCATTTAGATTGGATACTGCCTACTTTAACCATGACGGGCTTACGTTCGACTGTAAACTAACATTTTTTGCATGCTAGATTACCAAGAGGCAAGTGAAAAAAAGCCTTGGATTTAATAATTATATTGGCAAACACGTAATGGGAGGAGACTGAAAGGTTTTGCGCTGGTGATGCATGCCATTAGAAAGACTTGATTAAGGCTCGATTATGTACGAGTCAGCTTGTTAGTCTTACCAGTAGCAGCTTCATCCGAAACACAGTCAGGCACGTAGACTATGTCTCAGTGCGCTTAGGTCATCCCTTTAGAAAGCCTCCTTGTCGAAGGTACGACGGTGTCACATTATCTTCGAAGAACAAAATTGGCTTCAAAAGTGTGATAGCAATGTATGTTCTGAACCATCTTACCCCGAATAGTATGTAGTTTCCGGCCAAAGTACCAAAACATTCTAAATTAAGAAAACAAAGTTCGTTCCACCGTCCAATTCGTCCTGAATAAAAAGAGCAAACGTCAAGGTCCAAAATATTAAAAACTATATATTTCCAAACCCAACCCTCCAAAGTAATATCCTACCGTAGGCAATTTCGAAACTTCTAATACAAATCATCTAACTCCCCAGAGAAAATGCAATGAAATCAGAGCATCTCATCATAGCCATATGGCCGTCTTTTACAGCTCGCTTGAATGACAGAGACAAATTTGGAGCTACAATTGCAGAAAATGCAGCCAAGGTATTCTTCAGTCACCAGTCTCCAAAGTAAGAATCATCCTCTTGATTTAAAGTGTTGTCTAAAACTAGCACGTTCTTCTTTGTTGGCGAGATATATGAAAGGAAACTGATGAAATAAACTCATTAACATGAAACCAAATATTCGAGAGTAGCATCCATAATACAGGAAAATCAGAGACATGCTTTTATTATGCCCATCGCGTATTGTACGCACATATCAGTCGCAAGCATACCACCCGAGAAGGTGGACAACGGTTGGAAGGGATAATATGCATGTGTCCACTGACAATGGAGCAGTAGGCTCATAAAGAGCGTTATGGGCCAGCTGACCGACCAGGGTTACTAGACCCGACAATCCTTGTATAATACTGCGAATCTTTATAATTATATGCATAATCTATTAGGACTTCCTCCAGACCAGCCACACGAGTTTGCTCGTCAACTCCTTCCTGATACATCACGTATACAGACTGTAAATTAACTTATGTAGTCAGCTCGAGAACATGGAATAAGGATACCTAGAAGTACAACAAAGTTAGGTATACTTGAACTATTAGGACTTCCTCTAGTGCAGCCGCGTCAAACAGTGATACAACTTTGTGAAACAGTAGCACAGTTATATAATAAATTTCTTCATGGACCTGCGGACTGAAATCGTACATGTGACGTCTAATAAGGAAAACTGCCGCCGCCGTATCTAAGCTACTTATTGTTGAGGACGCCGCACAAACTCAATGAATCAAAATCCCAGAAGTGATATTGCACAGGCGATCTCGCGATTTCTAAGATTATGGGGCAATTATCCCAAAACGAAGAGATCCGAAGCAGCGACGCTTGACGCTTCTTTCGAACATGTGTCCCCTTATCCAATCAACATTACAGAACGTGAGCAAAACAACGCTGCCGTCCTGGTTTAAGATGGCATTGTTCTCGGTGTTCAGTTTATCATTCTGGTTTACTCCTGGGTTGGCGGCACAGAAGCTAGTTTACAGTGTTACCCATATAATTTTAATCCACACAGGCACTTAGACCATCAATGATGAAATCGACAACGATTTTATAACAGACGACCTCATAAAGTAACGGCGCCTTGAGTGTTCTCATTGAATGGTTGTACAACTTAGAATGTTATTGGCTATGGGCATGAATGACATTTACCCAAAGAAATGATGGCTTCTGACAATGGATTTGGTTGATGACTGTCCAAGACTATGGGATATACATACGTGTACAAGAGTCGATCTTCACCTTTGATATCTCGATCGAATCTCAACAGCACAAGTTTGACATCGGAGAGTTGTCGCTGAGAACAGTTTTTGGTTGTCGCTAACGATATTGACGATATTCACGTGAAGATGGGGCTGATAGCACAACCCGCCAGGCAATGTCAGGAAAACCTCGACGATTCAGGTTAATCTAACATGGGATATCATTAATGTTAGATACCGAGCAAAACCTTCATGTTCTGCCTCTTAAGGTGAAAATGCTGCTAATGTTTCCAAATGATTGCGCCCCACCCACCCCCAGCAATGTACTGTCGATTATTGCAGTGGCGCCTGTGCATCACCCATATAACTATCCCTGCTGAGGCATCCATGTTGTTCCCTCAAAGATATGGATGGGCAAGTTTTGCACCTGCGTCGGGAGACACAAGCAATACAACTGTAAATTAGAGCTCAAACTGACATTAATAACTGACAATCGTAGAAGCAACACTTCAAACCCAAGCGAGACACCCGTGAGGTAAACGCATAAAGTCTGGTTTACGCGACATGTTACAGAAATGGTACTGGAAATGGTCTCATTGGTTGTTCAAAGGCTCGCCAAAGGTGCTCGACAACCTGGCGTCGGGCGCACCTGCACCAATTAGTAAACGGGTTGATATGCGAATCGTTGAAAGCGTCAACAGGACCTCTGCAAAAAATGCTAACGCCTATCAGTATAAATAACCAATGAATCTCCTGCTTGAATGATTATAGATGTGGCAGTGTGAAGCAGATTACGCATGTGGAGAGACTACAACAAAACCTGTCTCAAAACACTGATTTTAGAGAAAACATACACTGCATAAGTTGCATAATTTAAAACAATGGCGAAATTTGAACAACGTGATTTTATAGTGGCACCTGTGATGGTAGATCAACGCATTTAAGATTTTCAGTATAATTTTTTTTCTGCCTAGAACATCGAATGACAATGACAATATAATGACAAGTACATGAAACGTCACAGTATATTCTCCCATGTGAGGCCCTCTTGGATATCGATGGAAATCATGCACAAGCGCTGGCAATGTCAACAACGTTGCTAGTACCAATGTTGGATTTGTTCAGCTGCGCAAATTATCTCGTCGAAAGAAAGGGAAACGATGCCTGTTTAGATAACTTTGACATAGGTACGACGACTCAGGGACTCGCCAGATACATTGACGAGTACGGGAGATCCGCTGGCCCATCTACAATGTTGCATAAGGACGTGAACAACCATTCAGCTCATTTTCTATTTATTTCGCATGAACGTATGCACACGGCTTTTGCGTCACCGCCCTGGTGCTGGAGGCGCCGTTATGCAAGTTGCAAACCAGAATTACAATCCTGGATTTTACTTGTGTCGAGGAGAACTTTGTCGATCCACGTTTCTCTTTCTCGTGTGCGATTCCTCTGAAATATGTGCGGGTTTAGCAGAGATGTTCGCAAGATTATTGTATGGCCCAAACACACAGTCATGTTAGGCCGAAACGCCGACACCAACAATGCAATTCGCTGCGATGGTGGTGCGGCTAGCAAAGTTGAATTGTTGAAATTATGATTATGTCTGCCTGTGAGAAGCCCTTTACTGAAAACAAAAACACGTTTGTTCACTGATATGGTTTCTGTAGAAAGGTCAAGGCTATCGTTCCTCTCGATAGCCACAGGCTCGATAGAAACACGAATGTGTTAGCACGCCTAAACGCGTGCTTGTAGAGTTTCAAGGTAGGATTCGTCTAAACGGCGTACAGACCAGTAGGTTCATGATAGTTGACAAATTAGAGCGTCTGATGTTTCTTTAAGGTTAAATGCCATCCGCAACGCACTGAAGAAATGATGATTGACTTCGGAAACAATCAATTTTCGTGTGGATATCGTAAGAGGTGGTCACATGCGGATCGCCACAGGTCAGCAGATTTCCCACCGCGACATCACCACATTCTACCCTATTACTTCTGTTGGATAACACCTAAACGTGTAAAGACATTAAGTGGCGGACAGGCACGTTTATTTTTGTGTGTAAATGTGTGCGTGTGTGTGTGTGTCTGTAAATGCTCTCCCTAGCGGCGGTAACAGAAGCATTACTGTTATTCTCTCAGGCAAGTTTCTATTGTTGGAGGGTTCAGGTGGCTGAATGAAGGTTATTGACGCGCCAGTGGAAACATTTAATCTTTTCAAACTAGTAATTTTGATACAATCTCATAATTAAACAGCGTAATTAAAAATATTGTATAATAACGAAGTTGGAGTTAGACGTAGTAATAACCAGTCTGCAAAACTAAAGAGTGTGATGAAAGAAATAAAAAAAAAAACAAAACAAAAACGATTGCTGCTCACATTTTCTCCTGCAACGTTAATCGCAAATGTCACATTGTTACTAATTCAAACACAACTTAATCAGCCTAATACAGCCAAAGCAAAACAACGCAGCGTTCATATCAAAGTTCGCGAAGTCAGATCAGAGGTGATGCCAATCCAGATTTCTCATGGCCATACCAGCGATAGTAGCGGCCTTAGCTCCCGTGGTTCCAAAAGCATATGTGTTAGGGGACATTCGAATGCGGATTTGGATGACAGTTAAATGATATTGGAAGACGCATAGGGTCTATGTTGACCAGTCCGTATTTGCTCTAGATTAAAAATCAGTTAAGCATTTCAGACTCGTACTTTATGTGAAATAAAACTTTGTCAATGATCCCTGGCACATAAGAAAACTGTATCGTTAACTTGGATTCGTCAACAGGACCTGGAAGTCATTGGGTCGCATACGAGGTAACGTCTCGACACGGTGTGTTTTGACGCGTACTTGCTCCACCACACGATGGTGGTTATTTTTCTTCGCTACTGGACGAACTCTTATTTATTCAACGCTTCCATTGCTAAACCTAACAGATTGGCTAGTTTGTGAGCATCTCGTCGTTGAAATAATGCATGCGCATCCAGAAAGCAAAGCTTCCTCACCTACACCTCATGCGCTTGTTGATTTTGCGTTGTTACTTATAAGCTATGCTTGAAAGTAATTATCAAGATGCCAATTGATATTTACAGACGCTCGATGATTTCCAGGTTCGACACAGTTAAATTATAAGCCGTAAACATGGAGTAAACACCTCCCGATATATACAAATATCTGTACAAGAGCGCATAACTACATTATTGATCTACCTAAAAGTATTGTGCCACCTGGTTAAACGTTGGTTATATAGACCTCTCGTGATACAGTCTAGGATGCACACGATTATAATCATTCTCAGCTGGTGTAAATTCATTGCATTACAGATAGGGTTTTGGATCTGAAAACAGAAGACAGTTATTTGGCCCCGGGCGCTCAGTCGGACATGACTAGGGTACATTCTTGTCGCGATTGTCAGTTTCCACCACGTGAGACATATGTATTTTTACGTGACTTGAGGAATCTGTGGGGACGAACCATCTGAAATAATCATGGATATTATGAGGGAATATCAAA
>JAECUM010084716.1:0-13111 GCA_016617855.1 Megalonaias nervosa | reverse complement strand
TCAAAATGATTTTGCTGAGGATACATGATAGTATTCCTTTACCAAAAAGCGAAATGACGACGCAATGACTAACCTTCAAAGTGCATATTGACATTTAAATTAGCCAATTTATAACGTATTTGAATGGGATCTCTAATCCTATGGACCTTAAATACAGTGAGTGTCGGACAAACCAATGTGACTTTTATTCTGCCAGTGACAGATGGCCCACGGTAAGTCAGCAATATGATAGCCTTGCAAAAGAACTAATTGTATCGAATAATCACTAATGTTCTTCCGATTCGTCTCCATCCGTAGTCCACTTTGTGAATATCTATCCGTGCCACATATGGGTAAAGATCTGAAATAATATGTGTCGTTGGTGGCAATGCCTGGATACCAGTTTAAGACGAGAACATCTTTTGGGAAGAATGCGACAATTTAAATGACAGCGAGGTGGATGAATATGAACAAACACATAAAGATCATTAGGACTAGATAACAGACGAAAGGGCTATAGGACTCATTGCAACTCCTGCAATAGACTGAACGTGTTAATTCAAGGGGTAACAATGCGTGCATATAAATAGTATACATCTACTGTTCGATGACTGTTGAACTCATTATGCTCCTAAGTGTGATGAAAAATCCATATCATTTTAATATGTACAGGAAGAGATACTATATTACAAAGAGTTCTTAGAATTAAGCTACGTTATCTTCTTTTCCCAATAAGGTGTAAGGAATATATGTGGCCAAAAAACTGATTTTATACTTAGTGATTTATCAAGGTTAAATTACTGCTATTTTGAAAATAAACTCATCTTCATATTTGTACAATATGTCCATTAAATAGAGTAATTTATCTCCAATGATACATTTGTATTTTTCAAATTGTCTATCGTATCAGGACTATTATAATTGTTTGTAAAATTACCCATTTTGTTCATAGACACTGTTAATAAAGGAAGTGTATATAACAGTGAAAATCATCGAAAGTGGTTGTACTAAGCGATCTAATTGTCCTTATTTATAATTACTGAAACTTGTCATTTGCATGAAACTAGGAGGTCAAAACATTGTAACATATAATAGGAAAGACTTGAATAGCATCTGCACACAGTTGATAAACGAAATATAGACATTGTTATTGCAGAAAATTTGTTTACGGTTATATTATGTAAAGTTCTTCAAGTGAGGTCAAAGCACCAAATGAAAGCACCGTTTAGCATTGAATTAACGTTACTCAGACCCATCGTCCCACAAGAGGAATTGAAAGTATATGTCATAAAGATCAACCTCTAATTATCGCCTTTCATTATACCTTAGTCGATAATTGTTATTCATATAATGCCCATTGTGTTTCGTGCATTTAACAAATACATACAAATAGAATGTGACGTATCAAATTATGTGGTAATTTGTCAGCTCAGAGGATTAACTTATATTGTATTCTTCATAGATTTGTCTCATAAAATCCTTTGGTTCTACATGTTTTAATTCTTGTAAGTCATATGCGGTTCATTGGATTTCGTATGTCTGAACACACTTTCCCTAAGACAAAATAGAGTGTAGTCTTTATACAGTTGTCTCATAGAAGCCATCGTTTCAGATCAGGTGCGAAGTAATCCCCTACAGAAAGAACAAACTGAACCTGGCATAGCGTGTTTGTGTTAAATTAGAATAATTATCATTGTTCATTCTTATCATGCCATTTATTGTGGTTGTTCTTTAACGTTTAGCTAGCATACAAGATCAGGTTTCATATATAATTCATTATTGGTCGTAGCACAACAAGTATTTATCTTTGTACTCTGACCGTTGAATGGCCTGGGCAATATTAGTCTTAATATTTGTCAAGCAGTTTATACAAATGTAAAATAATTAGTCTTAATATTTGTCAAGCAGTTTATACAAATGTAAAATAATTAGTCTTAATATTTGTCAAGCAGTTTATACAAATGTAAAATAATTAGTCTTAATATTTGTCAAGCAGTTTATACAAATGTAAAATAATTGTAACTGCCATAAAGAGGTTTCCACTCACATAATGAAATTGGTAAAGCAGAGCATTTTATATAGTATCAAGGAAGACAACCTTTACAATACATCACTCTTTCAGAAAGTAGATGTAATTCAAAATTTTTAGTTATCGGTTCTAAGCACTAAAAAATTTTCTCAAAGAAATGTAAAGATATTTGTCTAATTATAACTAGGGCATATTTTATTTTATTTTTTTTTACCTTTCTTATCTGAAAACCCACTATTTATTAAACATAAACATATTTATCTTCGTCTACAACTATTTTCATTTCAAAGTATAGTATAGCCCTCAGAATCTTTTTTTACCGGTACCATTTCACCTTAATGTTTCAGAATTAACAAAGGCTGTCTCCATTCATCTTTATTTTGCTTGAGTGAGACCGTTATGACAGTTAATATGTTTAGCCAGTGTTGCGTTACACTAATGTAAGTGTGAACACGGACAGCACATTTATCAGTAATCAATCTTGAATTTGCAGTCATGAATTAACAGCGTTACATTTAACAATTGATTTTATAGCTCTGGCAAATACGTGACTTAGCAGTTAGGGCAAAATACAAGGCACTGATATGGTGTTTCGGTTTTTGTGTAATACAGCAAAATGGTATGAACAAGAAGCTACTCTACTTAGATAAGGCCAACACAAAACCGATATACTATACAGGAGGCTATTTGTACTGTATAGTAAAAGCAAAATGCAATCATATCTACAACAGATACCCATTTTGTAACTAAGCTTGGTACTTCAACTGAACTGCAAAAAAGATGGTAATGATATAATAGATGTCCTGGATAAATTACCTGCAATTGTAATATGACTTTTTAAAAACAAATTTTCCCTATCTGCCCATAGTAAGTGGACCCACCCTTTGTTTTATGTTGTACACATACATACCTACAGGCATTTAACCTTTGATTAATACTGCTTTTAATTTAACTATTTAAAAGTAACGACAGTGTTAGTTACGAAAAAGAAATACGCACAAATTCAGTTCTTTAGAAAACATATTGTATGGTTCGGCTGTCTTAGAGTTGTTACCTACCGTTAAGGAAACATCTTTGCACTACAAGGCCAATGAGGGGACCATCCAGCATGTGCTGGTGTGTGGGGGTGCGTCTTTCAATCCGATAATTTGCTTTATTTTCACCCAGTATAATTAAATTTATTTTTCAACTAATCGATACATGTATATGTTGGATTTTTTTAGCTCTACTAAACCAGAAGAAATATTTGTATCGTCTGTTGACTGTCTTCTGTTGTCCATCGTTTGTTTGTGTTTGTGTTAACGTAAGGTTTCTTGTTCTAGTTGCTCCCTATAAACGTCTTAGTATTGACATGAATCTTTGCGTTCATACAAGGGTCTAAAATAGGTGCTGCACAGAATGACTTCACTTGATGTCTAGCTGGATCTTAATGAAAAAGGTAGGTCTCCAGTAAGGCCGTAACAGTGACCAACTTGAACATCTTGTTAATGTTACTTTTCCTGAACGGATATTCATATCAACATGGGGCTTTCACGATAATAATGACATGCTCAGATGGTTCTTGATAAAGATGGTGCTAATCTGACTTCCAGTATAGCTGCAATGACAGATATCATACGCATTTATCCCATGGTCAAGATGTCCCTGTATAAAGACGGTGCTGCTCAGATATCCAATATGAAAATCTTGTTATTACTGCTTATTTTAAAAGCAGTCATATTGAAACTGAGTTTTCACCAGAAGACTTCACATACCCACCTGACCATTTGGGGAATCTTGTCATCGTTACCCCTACTGAACTGATAGTTTGCATTAACACAGGGATTCTACTAAACACTTACGTCAATGAAAAGGGTGCCACTCAGGCCACCACAGTGACCATTTTAATAGTCATACCAGCGTTGTGTTTAACTGAAATGCATCTTATTATGTCCGGTTGGTCATAAATTACAATTATGCTCAACTGACTGCACTAATGGCTGTTTTGGAATTCTTGTTAATGCTACTCTTCAACGGGAACCCATTTTGACATGGGTATTTATCAAAACGAGTTCTTCTAATATCTAGTTGCTCCTAAAGGAAAACGATGTATACTGACCCTCAGTATGGCCCCATTCTGATCTTATTGAATGTGTTGTTATGTCTGTGCCTTCTAAATGGATGGTTGTATCAGCATAATGGTGTTCAACAATAGACGTCATATTATACCTAGTTGGTTTTAAATAACAATGGTGCAATCACATATCCAATATCAATGTCAAAGTGGCTATCTATAAAATGTTTTTACTTCTCCCCCCCCCCCCAGCCCCGCATGGGTGGTCATATTTACATCGAGTTTTCACTACAAGATTTGCAATGTTGTCATCTTACAGTTCTATGGTCTTAAACTAAGTAACACAAAAGAGCCAAAGAACAAGTTTTGTAAGATGCGGCAGTAATTTATTTCCTTAGAATAAAGGAACTCAAGAATATTGTGAATTAAATCCGAAATAGTGCTAACAGTTTTATCACAAGTCCAAATGTCCTGTTCCAAATGAATTCAAATGGTGTTCCAAATAAATTCCAATCATGAATTTGCTGATATGCCAATGGTCTTGAATTTGTGAATGTGCCAATAGTCTTGATGCTTCACAATGATATAATCCAGACTGTGTCTTTCAATTAAATCAAAATAATCACAAACAATTATCTTATCCTAAAGTCAATATCCACTCTGTTATTCCAGTGAATAATTTAAATAAATAAATGTTCTGAAATTACAATTGAACACAACTATAAGACTGATTTCACTGCAGATATTAAGATAGGAATGAGCGATTGTGATTTAAAAACTTGATATACCTCCCCACTTGGTAACCACTTTCAGAAATACTCTATCATCTTAATTGAATATTCGATCAAAATCGTAAACAAGATCTGCTATGTTTACTTAAATTTTAGCAAATTAACCGGGAAAGGGCGGGTAGATCATATTTGTTCAGAAGGGAATACCAATATACTGAATTAAAACTTAAGTGAAAATGTTTTCAAAACAAATGACATTATCTTAAATACAATCCCACAATAATGGTCAAAATCGACTCGCTAATACGTTGTTTTCAAAATGACTCTTACAATGTGTAATCAATAAAACAATATAGATATGACATAACAGTGTACTTATTCCTACGTACACTAGTGCACTGCAGCTGATTTGAAAATCTCAGTGAATATCAAGGATGGTTTCTACAGACAGTAGTTAATTTGAAACAAATGGTATTGTCTTGAATTATTGGAAATTCTTGCCATCTTGCATGGCAGTAGTCCATTCTAGGGACTCTTGCGTTTATATTTATTGCAGTATCTGTGGTGCTGTAGTTATTGTTCTTGAGAGTTTTGTTTATCTCGTTTTTTTCTGGAATGGGACACGGAATTTTTTAATGAAAATTTCAAGCTATTCAAGAGTTACTCTTATAGTTGTATAGTATGCTCCCAGCAAGAACACAATCTACAACTAACTTGAGTGCTGCACTATGAATTTGTTTATATCCAAGTATGAAAAAGAGTGATTTGTATCTTACAATTCACCTGTTTTGAAACTGCGAATAAACTGAGAAGAATTATTCCTTGATTTATATTGTAATACTGTTTCCAGTAGTAAACTAGTTTACAACTGGAAATGTTTACATGATAAATTAAGAGGTGATACTGTTTAATCGGTATATTGTTCTTTGATAGGCAACATCTTTTACTTGTTAGAGTCACAATGTCACCACGTAAACGCTTTCTACAATGTAAAATGTCACATTTGAACTTAAAACCATATTATGCATGTGTTTTGGAATAAATATAACCTGGATAGTTGCAACATTATATAAATTCAGATATAAAAAGTCAACACTTATTAACATCCAAAGACTACGAAATTTTGACATAAAACAATTTTTCCTATATGGTTTAATAAAATCGCCTGCATAGGGGAGGATTGGGAACATGCCCGTACGTCTTCGGCTTTGATTATAACCAATGACGTTGTTATGTTTCTATCATGACAATATTTATATGATTTTGCTTTATCTTTACTTTATCTTTTACATCGCAAATGTCATACGAGATCACTTGTTGTATTTAAAGATATATTGTTCGTATAAGACTAGGTATATATCTGTTTCAGTACGAAATATGGCCTTTAAAATCCGTGGGAATCGCAGTATAGATATACGACTTGATATCGATCGAGACACAAAATAATTTTAAAACTGGTATAAAAAGAATAATCTCACATAATGACGTTCTCAAAACATGATTACCTTTATATAGCATCTACAATGGAGCTATTAAAATGCATTACTCTTTATTATTTTAAATCCGAGTAATTGTTTGACTAGTCAGTCCTAGACTTGAGGAAGATTATCTGTGTTGAAGCAATATGCCTAGCAAAATAAAGAAGTTTATATTTAAGCTTATAGTTTTAAATATTCTAGACCTAAATCCCCAAGATCCATTGAAAACACATATTTTTTGCATCGACTAAGAATACTATCATCAAAACGTATAATCGTAAGAAAGTGTATTAAATGGACAGTCGCATTTATATGCTTTTAAATTACCAAATGTTACTATCATTGAGATGAAGTAAGCAGATCAACATATTGAACATTTTATATATATATATATATATATATATATATATATATATATATATATATATATATATATATATATATTAGAGAAATCATTGAGCCACAATATACACATTCTCCACTTAAGGGTTATGCATAGTGTGCAAACAATTATCTTCAATAGGATAAATTTATTCTGCGACGTTATACGTGCATTTCATTAAAGATATAATTTTAAATATGTCATAACAGAATCCTTGCCGCGATAACTATTCTATATACGTGATGACGCCTTTGTATTTTGCAATGTATTGATGAACTTTGTTATATGCCTGGGGAACGATTTTATCTAATCTTTGTTTAAGAATCAGCAAGTACATCTCACAAAAGAACAATTTAGGTGTATGCGCTATAATTCAATTCGGGATATTTTGGGTCACTCATGATAGCTTTGAGATCAGAGAAGCGCATCGATATTAACGTCAATCTGAATCTTCATCAGTCCATACGTTCATGTTCATAAGCACACATACTTATGTAGATACATACATGTTCTTAGCTAAAGCTACCACAATTTTATAATTTTCTCCTAGGCTTTGTAGATGTGTTTAGTTTTATGAGCAACAAGAAGTTAACAATAGGATTCCTTTTATGTATATTAAAAGTTGTATTTTGTTACAATCATTATATGTCATGCATTTTATAATTGATTTTATTCACAAATCAATTAATTGTCTACGTGACCAGTGGTATTTATTTCGTAAGCAAAATAACACATAGCAAATATTTCTCTATGATCATACGTTAAATAGTCAGATCATTATTAATGGAGGTAAACGTGTTTTCTTCTGTCTGAATGCATATGTAAGGATCTATTTGTACAAACTGTGGATCCGTTGCACACTGATGTCAATGCAAGTGCAAGTTTGCTTTATATATATATATATATATATATACTAAATGATTTTTAAGGATGAATTTCCCTACTTTCATTATACCCATGTCGTATACATTTTTGTCTTAGTTATTGAATTTTGTAAACTGTTTATTTAAGCGGTCAAAACATCTTAGCATAACACAGGAAGGAGTATGCATCAAATGTTTATAGCACCTACCGAGGCACATTTATTGGAGATGTATTGCCTTTCACGTAAGATATGTTTGAAATCTGTACGCTGTGTTAAGTAAATTTATTTCTGATATGGTTTTACATATCGCTACAATGTCCATGAGTCTTCCCACTTCACAACACTCGAACCTACACATATGCGTTCGAAGAACAAACCACAAACAGCCACACACAATCATTTGGACAAAGTGTCCCCGACTCTTCCCACCCTAACATATTCACACATGCGCATACATTTGCAATGTAATGAGGTATGTGTCAGTCAGAGTTTAGGGTATCTAATATCTTTAATCTGATATAGAGTTTGCATCTTTACAGTGAAATGTAATGAACGATTTTGGAAGACATTTCATATGGGAATTAGTTGGATGTTTATTTTTTTTTTTTTTTCTTTAATTACAGCCAAGTTTGCCCAAAACTAAAACCTAGGGGACTGTTCAATATGATGTTAAAGTCGTTATGTTTGTCCATAGAAAAATTGGTACTTGATTCTGAATTGTAGTTTCTTTTGCATTCTTGTATGTTCTATTTCCTTTTAAAGTACATTATTCAAGCAATACAATGAACATGTTCTTTCTATATCATACATGTGTAAATCAACTAGCTTTCCGATGTGGGACTATATTTCTTGGGAGGGGGTCTGGAAACTTTTTCTAGCCGGGATATATTTTTCCTTTTAATTCACTCTAATAAGTTTCCTCAGTTAATATCATGCATACAATAGGTTACCTATATATCAGATGATAAGCATATTTTTTAAGACAGAATGTTTTGTCAAACGACCGTGGCACCAGCCCCTGAAAATCAAATCGTGTGTTCATAATGTCCACAAAGAGAGAGTCCAGTTCAGAATAGTTGCTTTTAGGAAACACCTTTGTATTCATGGTGAGGAAGTCAGCATAAAGAGTCCTGGTCAGAGTCTACATGTTTGAGAAACACTTGTGTTGACATAATGGTGAAACCCACAAAGAGAGTTACGCTCAGGGTGGTGGAGGTTTTATTGGAGGAAGGGGTCGGGGAAGGGTGGAAACACCTGAGCTGTGCAAGGAAACATGGCCCATTTCACTCATTGACACTGCGATTTCAAAACGAGATTTTTAGTCCTCCATCTTGTAAACTAGTACTTTGTTAAGACGGTTTGCCTTATAAAGTAGAACAATCTTTAAGCATCAATAGACTATAAACATTTTCAACGGTTCGATTTAGGAACGACCATTTTAATCAGTTTCAATGTATGAACCCCGAAACTAGTCGATT
Organism: Megalonaias nervosa; assembly: GCA_016617855.1. Lineage (NCBI taxonomy): Eukaryota > Metazoa > Mollusca > Bivalvia > Unionida > Unionidae > Megalonaias > Megalonaias nervosa. Next base: position 4,116 of record JAECUM010084716.1, on the reverse strand, counting down.
TCTAAGAAAACGGGTTTGTAATTTTTAATGGCTGTCTTTTTTATAGAGATATTTAAATTATTAAACTAATGCTATTCGACAAAATGTATTGTTCTTTATAATTTATTGTAATATTAGAAACTGTTTTGCGACAAATACAATTATTTGGTAACAAAGTAAATTGCAATAATAATCTTAGGCATTATTTTTCACAAAATTGAAAACATCATATTAATAGGAATAAAATTTGTAATAGATTATTTGTGAACTTCTATACATTCCCTTCTCACGGATCGTGTGAGTACACACACACACACACACACACACACACAAACACACACACACACACACACATATATATATATATATATATATATATATATATATATATATATATATATATATATATATATATATATATATATATATATATATATATTGGGTGATGGAAGTAACCAGACATTGCCGGAGGGGATTTAAGTTGATATTTACCTGAAGCTTTCAAGAGATAATTCCTGATATTGCCTTTCTCGGGGGTTTGGTTGAGGGGTAGAATTTTGAAGCAGAGATGTCACACACTAAATATTCTTTTTAACATTATTTTTCTACTTTGTAAGTGGACAGGTGTAAGCACTTACTAGAGCGTGGAATAATTTGAGTCGTATCACCGGTCACAAATAAACTTTGCACCAGCAACGCAGTTAAAATGTAAATGTTTCGTATACATACATACATACATACATACATACATACCTACATACATGCATACATACATACATATATGTTTCTATATTAAGATATAGATAAGTCACAACCCCTCTACAGTATTAGTAATAATACGGTAGGAAGGTGGACATTTTAATTTTGAATGTCTCTACAGGCCCTAGTCAGCAATTCGACAGCCTAAAAACATGAATAACTCATAGTAAAATATATAACATTTAATCAATATTAATAATAAAGAAACTATTCAAGTAATTTCTGGATATGAATCTTCCAATGACACTACATAATTTGGCCTGTCACATGTGCCTTTCTTTATTTCGTCACTTGAGAATTAACATCCTAACGTGAGGATCTCCTTTCAATGAGTAGTCCCTTGTACTCGTCTATATTCGTTATTCTATTATCCCTTCTTATTCCTTCCCGCACTCTTCCTGTGCCGCTCCTTGTGCTATTCTCCTTCTCCTACACCCTTTATGTACCATTCCTTGTACTCCTCCCTTTTCTCTCTTGAGAGTTTAGTACCGTCTCCTAAGTGTACCCTGGGAGCTTCCTGTAGAAGATATAAAGGGCGCACATCCGGTTCTACCAATACACATCCTTGTAATCTACCATTCTCTCATGGACATCTCATCAGGCAAATGGCAAACATTTTTTGCCAGGCTCTTCTCACATACACTAACGTCTCTCATTATGTACACGCCTTGCTCTACATGCAGATAATATTACTGAAAAAAGTTTCATAACACACGCACACTCCGTCTAAATGTTATATTCCTACAAAGCAATATACCATTGTTACAGTAATCGTTCACATTGTCTGTGTCCTACGAATAATAGAATGATACATAGAAAGACGTAAATACATATCCATACATCTCCACTCTGTCTACTGCACATAACTCTTAGCCTACATACTGATAAATGCAAATACCATCACAATTCAAATTCTGATAGATTCAACTATACACTATGATGTAATATTCTCTAATAATTATAAGTTATGTTATGTTCCATGCCCTAAAAAAAAAGCTACATGTTATAAAACACAACCTATTAAATTCACATCCACAAACAAATCAACACAAATATTCGGCTGAGGTATTTTCTAAATATATAAGCTTCTATTTTTTTGACAGTTCAATTCCTCTTTGATTTTTGTACGAGTCTCTCGCTCTGAGTGGACTTCTCCCCTAGAATTATTTTTGATAATTCCTTGTATCCTCCGCTCCTTTCAAAAGGTCATGAAATCACTGATTCATTTTACATAGGTATGACTAGATATTACAATGTCCCCATGCTTGTCTGAGACATTAGCTCCTCCTACTGGTAGGTTTTAAAATTCCTCTAATTCCGATTGGCTTGTACGCCTCGTGTGATGTTCAGCGGAGTTTGGCACAAATCTTTCACATATAACTGTGAACGCAGAAATATAGCCTTCTTAGCAACACAAAGAACTTGCATCCTTTGAATCTAATTTCCCCACTCAACCGTCTAGTTCCTGAATAAACACATAGCAGGCCATCCGCTGTTTGCCTCACAAAGCCTTTTGTTAACTGTCATACCTTAAGTAACCCTTTAGCCAACTCGAAAGTTTAAATCAAAGCAGTTAAGATGGAAAAACTTCTGACTATATTTCCTCACAATAATACATACATATATATATATATATATATATATATATATATATATATATATATATATATATATATATATATATATATATATATATATATATATATATATATATATATATCTGTGTGTGTGTGTGTGTGGATGTAAACTTTAGTCTCAAGCATGTTGATTTTTGTTAACGTCGTAAATGGAATTTAGGTTTTCAAAAAGTACATTATGCTTTTTATGACACGCTACTTACTGAACATACAGAATCTATTTCCCAGAAAAAATTGCACATACTTACTTTTATTAAATACATTTAATTTTGTTCAGAAAGCTCATTAATGTATCGAACTTTGAAACCATCTATATTGTATGTTTTCATTTAATACAAGAAATTATTGACAATTTAAAGGTGACAATTTAAGGTTATACATTTAAGAAAATGAAGATTCGTTTCCTTTCTAACACAAGGACTAGACTTTATAATTGTTTGGATATGTTTAACAAGAAACTTCTAAAGAAAGTTGTGCAGTTTGTTATCTTTGCTTTGTACTTTTACAGTCGCAAGTATTTAAAATGTAAGCAAGCATACACTTCCCTGCACGTGCAAAGTGGTGAGTCTACCCTTATGTTGCAAATGCTTGTCAGTTGTATGCTCAGATTTGTTTTAGTAAAGTCGATTCCTTGTAAATATTAATAGAAAAATTGAAAGTTCCTGCACTTAAACTTGATCCTTAAGACAAATATGTTAACAACAATAAAACTTCCGAAAACCATATTTTTAAAACTCTGATGCTGACACAAATGTTGGGTAAATTTGTGAATTTTAGATGATTGTTTTGTGTCTTTTTTCCTTGCCATGTTTTCATTACATTAGCTGGGGACGAAATCAACGGGTGCACGGTTCAGGAGTTTTTGTGTTTCGGTTTCTTGGACCTATGAGTTTAGCTGGTTGCGTCCAGAATTCATTACTTTGTTACAATTAGCAAACTTATTTGAAGTTCAGATGGTATAGTCGTAGTTACTGCCTCTTAATTTAAAGTTCATCGTTACATGACCCCAGGAGTCTTTCATACTTTTTTTTATTATTTTGTTTTTAACTTTCTGTGCTATAGTTCAGCGATAAAGTACTCTCTCTCTCTCTGTCTCTGTCTCTGTCTCTGTCTCTCTCTCTCTGTCTCTCTCTCTCTCTGATCTGCAAGTTGAATTTACAAAATGCAAGAAAATATGCAACGCGATTATGAACATTATATTACTATGTTTATGTTTACCCGTATGTTATGAAAATGGATGTTTTTCAGATGGTCTTGGTATACGACTGAAGTAAGTTATGTTGATACAAGTCTGACTAGCAACGATTGACAATGCTGACGTGTGTCAGTGCGACTCCCGAGGACATATGACATAAAAATACAGGAATTGCCAATTAACAGCTTTGTTTTACCGTAAACACCTGTCCATCAGCAAACGCTATAGATCCTAATATGCCTATCCATAGTGAGCTGGCAGATCAGAGTATATGTTATTTTTGCACTGAATAATCCTATCAGTCTTCATGGTCCAATATCTGCCGGTGCATAACGCGCTGGCAGGTCGGGGTCTGTGCAGTTTGCACCTGGACTCCATATAAGTGAGTATAGACGGTATATTTCAATGCATCATTAGCCCCGCTTCAATTATCAAGCTTTTTCATAACATAATTCTGAATTTTGATTGGCTGAACGTCTTGCATGCGCTTAAGAGTAATACAAGATATTTCTTCCCTCAGAATTACTTCCGCTCCATAAAACAAGT
>JAECUM010084712.1:0-12745 GCA_016617855.1 Megalonaias nervosa | reverse complement strand
ATATATATATATGACAATACTGTATATCTGACCTTGTCAATTAATGGGTACGAAACAACCACCACCTTGGGTACGAAACGACCAGCACCTCGGGTACGAAACGACTAGCACCTTTGGTACGAAAAGCGACCAATTTCCACTGGGTACGAAACGACTTGGGTACGGAATGACCATGAGCGGATATATTGTGGCACAGTGGTCTTTTCAAAACATTGAATACATTAAGCAATTTATTCATTTATTCATTGCAAGTTTACATCCAATAATTTCGAACGTATTATGTTGTCATCCCTGAGTATTGACTGTACAGGCTCTGCATCTCTGCACTGGAATAACTTTTCATAGAACAGCCATCATTTCCCAAGGTTGCATATCATTTCAGAATAATCTTTGTTACCGCCAATGAATTCATTATCGTATATACGTGCGAGTGCCATTGGTATTATACACCGAAGGCATTTCTCTAACTGGTTTGCTATTGGCGGTAATCATGAAGATCTTAGCTGTCTACACTTTCTTTGCCGTCCTCTATGTCTTTGTTAATTATTTCACTGCCTTCACTGGCTGTTTCGCTATCTTCAAGATCTTCAATGGATAAACTCACCAGCGTTAGTGACTCAGTTAATGTCATTGATTTAAAGTTTCTTGTAACATATAATACAACAACTTTTCAGGCGTTTTCTTCACCAACGCGATCCATAACCCGGTAAATTTATCAAGGTGTTCCAGATATGTATTTGAAAACGTGTACATCATCTCTTGGCCTTACTTAACGAATTGATATGATGCATTCACAGTAAACGTGATTGAATCCTTTGTGTGACGTAACGAAAACACCATTTGTCTGGTAATTTAATTCCAGCATTGGCCCACAGACATGAATGCATTAACAATATTGTATGTATCAAATTGTCTGGTTTCTAATAGCATTATATAATATCCAACTACTTTGCTGTAATAGGGAATCACTTATATGTTGTCAGCGTATGTTGATCTGTCTGCGACCTCACAGCAATGCAGCTCCCCAACCTAAACCAACAAACGGAGCTCACATGGGTTTGAGAAGCGAACATAGGTTTCTGGACTGGAAACCGCATCCGTTCAGACTTTCTGAAATACCCATTAAACTGCTACCTATGTACATTGAATACACAGCTAAACTTGAATTAGGTCGAGTGCAAAGTGGCTTACGAGGGTATCAGCTGATTTTCTTACTATATAAATCTGTTTATTTATTTTTATGCAATCGCTATCGAATTTGACATAGGTTGTTACAATGTTTGATTTAAAATAGCAACATTTCTAGTAATGAGCAGATTAGAATGAGCGGATTTTATTGCAAGGTAATACATCTATTTTGAACAAATAACGCAATTAGTGCCGTAAAATAGGAACAATCAGACACTTTTCAGTATTAAAAGCTTTATATTAAACTGGTCCTTTGTATCTACCAAATATTTCATTTCATCAAGTCTTACTGAGACAAAATAATTTAGGCAGATTCAAAGAATATATTTTGATATTTATACACAATCAATAGTGAAAAGCAAATATCTGTCAGTTGTAATTAAACATGAATGTCACTCACGTCTTCTAAATAGAGCCCTATCACAAGATCTGCCTAATTTATATCTGCTTCGGTCAATTTCTCTTAAACATTGACTACGTGCATCCTTGGAACTATTACAGAACAAACCTTGCTTCTTTACATATTTTGGAAAATATTCGTTCGATTATTCCCTTTGATCTAACAGTGTCAGTCAATAATCACAATGTAAGTAAACTTGACTGTTTGAAAAAGTTATGAAGTGGGTATTGAATTTTAAACGTCATAAGTTCATAGCCAGCATGTGTCGTATTGGTTTTACATATTTTTATAACTGTAATGAATCTATCGATTATTTCGCTTTGTGAATGAGGACCAAGACGAAGGTTGTTCAACTGGACCAAGAATTATAGGGTTCAATTTATTGCTATTGATCTTTGATCGTGTCTGCCCTATATTTTGGACAAGGAAACATGTGAGTATCTAATTCAGCCATTTATAATGAACATCTAAGAACAGAGCATACCCATTTTTTCCATCCCATTAAGCACACTCAGATGAAGGCCTACACTATTCACATGCAATCAAAATAGAAGATACAACGTGAACGCTGATATGACAGGACCAATATGATTTGGGTCTAGGTTGTTCAAATCGTCGCGCGTTTTGCACGGGAATTATAAAGTAGGTTGTCAAACTTATCATGCTCTCTAAAAAAGAACAATTCAGTCCAAACTGGTGCAACAAAATAGTGTCTTTACTAATAACGGTTATTGGAATTATGCATTTTTAAAAATAAATATTGGGTAAGAGATTTTCGTTAAGTATATATGTATACACGTGTATGTTTGCAGGTGTGTACCTACCTATTCAACTATATATATAATTATGCAAACGTCTTCATTCAGCAGACAAAAATTACTGTGAATACTTTAGACTGATGAACGTAGGTACTAGTACATACAAAAATTTTAATTTAAACATTTTCGAATAAACACCTGAGTTAGATGACTCAAAGTTCCTTACAGGGACTGAAAGCATAAATTTGATGGACAAATCTGTGGCCGCCTTCACGTATGTTTCATCTTTGCTTGTTGTGTTATTCTGTCTTCCTCAATTTGGAATCCTTGGTGACTCAGTAGTTATTGTTCACAAGTGACATTCAATGATAGAGGAACGATAGAGGAATCATGAAGAGCTAGGAAATATGTAAATTTTTCTCTAGCGTTTGGATAAAAAAGTATTTAATTTGCTCACAATGCAATTTTTTGAAAACCGATTTCAAAATTAAGAGCACGTCACGTGACTTGCAGTAGCAGCTAGCGGACGGAACAGATCACATCCTATTCCTATTGAATATTTGTCCTTTTTGTAAGTTACTCAAAGATGAATATGTGTGTGTCTGTGATCTGGATTTTTAACGTAGCTTTAACAAGTTTTAAGTCATACAGCTACGATGTTTGCAGTGTGGCAGTTTATAGCGATGTCTAGCTCTGGGACATCATGCCGCAGACATGTAGCATCATATTCCAGCCAGTCACATTATCCCGACACCAGGCCCACCACTCCTAACACTAAACTTTTAATGCTGAGCGCCAAGCGAGGCAGCTCCTAGTACCATTTTTACAAATCTTTGGTATGCCTCGGTCGGGGTTCGAACCCGCGAACTCCCGCATCCGAGGCGGACGCTCTAATCACTTTGGCCACCGGAGCGGTCAAGATGAATACACTTTATCATTGATTCTTACAGTTATTATTATCTGGTTTTAAGTATATACATAATTCGTCGATTTTGTGCAATGCTAAATAGGTACAAAACAATTGCATTATTGAATTGTCTGCATATACATGCTATTAGAAATCTTATTAATTTCATATGCAAAGCATTTATCTTATGGTCTAATTTAATAATAATAATAATAATAATAATAATAATAATAATAATAATAATTATTATTATTATTATTATTATTATTATTATTATTATTATTTAACGAGTAATATACATTTGGTGTCAAATGCCCCATCTGCCTCATCGGTGTAGTAGCAGGTTAGGCTGTATAATAAATCATTCAGGGCATTTTTGATTATTTGTGATTGAATGTAAGTGTCTCTTTAATTTTCACTTTGTAACTTAGAGAAATAAATTGCTTGTTGATTTTATTAAACTTGTTGGTTTCGGACTTTTCTGTTAGATAATTTAAGACCAAAGAGTAGTAACAATAGTGAAAATATTAAACTTGGAAAAAGATGGAATATATCCCAACATCGGCGTTACAATGACACGACAACGTTGGCCGAACGAGTGCCTTTCTAACGTCGGCAGTTGAAGAATGGTTCGGCTTGGGCCCAATGTCGTGTACCAAACGCCGACCATGCGATTATCCACTATCGTTTCCCGAACGCAGGATGCCATCTAAGAAGCCATTGTCTGAGTAGTATATATTACCTTATACAACCGTAAAATCCTGGACATATTATGTAAAACAAATATGTTGCTCAACTTCGTACAGTACCTACTACAACATTAACATACATGAATCTCACCATGTGATGGGTGAGTGCCGATGACCATGTGGTCCATTGGAAGATATCTCGATCCTTCATTGCTACGATGTTTTTCTTCCAATGCCTTCTTGACTTGAATAACTGAATTCCAACCATCATAAGCAGCAGCAGCATATCTTTGTCTCAGAGGTATGATCGGCCTTGGTTAAAATAAATGAATAGTTTTAAGTGTGGCTGGAAATATACAAGAACAAATGTTTATAGAACATATTTTCATATGGCAACGTGTCAGGAACGGAAGGAATGCCAGAATGAATTACCAAATCAGCGACATTATATCACCAATGTCCGATCTTAATATATACCACAATCAATGCACAGAGGTCCACAAGGGATCGAATGCTACTCTTATATTGTTGGGCTGGATAAACTGAGGATTATAAATCTAGGGATACCGCTTTCAGATCTTTCTGATTCACCTTCAGTAATGTTGCTGATATTTGTGTTATATATTAATTTATAATACAGTTTTATTTAAGACATTGGGATTATGACGTTTATATTTTAATTCTTTAAATTCAGTGGCTGGCTTGTGTTATAGTAAAAATAATGTACATTACGTGCAGAATTTCATTCATAAATCAAGAGCAGATTAACCAGGAAAAGTCAACAACTATTTCAGTCACGAACGCCACGCATTAATTTGAATGGAGGTCACGTAAACATCACATGATACTAGGAGTGCATTTGTTCTGTAGAGATATCATGCATGCCCTAGTGGTTGATTGGATCGATAATTTGAGCAGGTCAGAACATGACTGTTACGTAATTCACAATCTAAGGATTTAAATGTTCGAGAATGCTTTCGGTGATTCAGATTGTGTTGATTTGGTTCGCACATAGAGGCTATATAAAAGAATTAAAGCACCGTAGTTAAGACTCTTCAGTTATATGCTGCCGTTGTAAAAGTCGTGAGAGGAAATCGTGATTTATTGTTCATTAGACTTGCAGAGTGGAAAATATTTATTCTAAAACAGACAGTACCTTGAGAAGTATGCGAAATTATTTAAGGACTTGAACATTTAAAACATACTGCTGGATAATATGAAACTTTCAAGGATTTTAGTAATATTCTACTTTCGAGGGATTAACATGAAGTAAAACCTTTTGGATTTAGAACTGTGATTCTTCAGTGGTGCTAGCACATGAGCACTTAAACACATCAGAAACTTCATTCAGAATACCTTTGGATAGTTTCCTGATTGATGAGAAATTGATAGTACAATTTAGGATAATATTCTAGGAATTCATACACTGTTAGTTATTTTTAATTCTTTCACTTTGTTTGATTTCATATCTTCGTAAAGTAAATTTTTATTTTAGAAACTTGAATGTTTGTTGGGTTTTACCTTGTCTTGTTGCTTATTTTAAGGCCCTAGAGGTAGCATGAACGTCAACACAGATTTTCTAGCAATTAAATGAATGGGGACTTAATCAATTAGGATACCATTAAGTCACAAGCGCAGATGGAAACTGCCTATTTAACCTCAGTTTTTTATCTTCTCTTTGGTGGTGAGGAAATGACTCTTCCTTTACTTGCACATACGTGTGTTGCGATGATCATAAATTTTAACAAGTACAAATATTTAGTGAACGCGCCGAATATATGCAGAGTTCACAAACTGCACATATGTACGGATGATCCAGTTGAAAGGAAAGTTGAAATTAATAATGAACAGTGGAACAATTCATTACAACGAAACACAGCCTTGTTAGTATGGCATTACCCAATTGCACAAATACTTTAGCAGAACAAGTCCGCGATCAGGCTGACTAATTTTGTTTATGCAAAAATCACTCCACAATCGACTACCTAACATCACGTGGAATTTTTAACAGGCACAATTGCCTACACACTTCCATCACCAAAATCAAACACGTATTGCTAACCTTCGTGGTGATAAATGATAAAGGGCCGCGAGAAAAGGATAAAGAAAAACATTATAAACTCAAATCACGATGCAAACTTAAATGCTGTTTTTCTGTTGCCATCATCGTGGTTTTAAAAACACTGTAGAAGTTTGCATTGGTCAGTTCTTAACAAGGCGATCGAAGGAGTTGTAAAGCTAATTGTACCAAGTTGTTTAAGTAAAAACACATTCGAATATCTGACAGGCGATGCATTTAAACCTGACTTAAAGATTTACTTAGTAAATAGTGTTGCCTTTAAAACTAATCCATTAGTGAAAAGGTATAAATATAATCACAGCAACGCCTGAACAAATTAAAGAGATTAAAGCGTATTTGATCATACAGATATAATAGTATAATGGCATGTATAACAAATATAAATTTGCATACAAGGCTACAAATGGACTGAAGCAGATATAAAAGAAAGGATCAACTGGTGTAGGTTTTTCAGCAATTTGGCTATTTATCCATAATAAGCATTGATATAGATGTTCCACGTACCCTTCTCGCATAAAGCAGAGCAGGTATATAAATTGTTTCAAAAACTCTAAATGAAACAATAATTTCATTATATGGATTCAATTGTATTCACGTGTTTTGCAATATTTCCGATCATATAAATAAACAACACATTCACCTACACCAACGACAAAGAAATTAAATAATGACTTTCTTTCTTTCTGGTTATTACAGCCTTGAAATTCATATGGACCTGGTCAAAAAAGGAATCCCTGAAAATGGTACGAATGCAGAACTAATCGATCTCGCATGTTTCAAACATTTGCTCAAAAGTTAAAATCAGTCTGAGTAACAATAAATTAGTCACCAACTAAAAATATAAATTGTTGGGATTCAATACCTAGATAATTATTCATATATCAATTGAATCAGAAAAAGTCTGTGGGTTTATAAAGCGTAATATATGTATATTTTTCTCTATTAAATCAATAGCATCAGCAATAACTCTAATGGTAATTTTCGTGTTTGCTAATGCATTTACGAGTTACACAAAGGTGGTCACATATATCTTGTTTCATGCAATTTAAGTATGTAATAAAAGTATTTACAGAGCGATACAATTAACATAATAAACACCAGCAACAGAGATAAAGATGGTAAATTTTTCACAATATACATGCAAAATGTTTTCTAATAAAAAACATATTACGTTATGCATAGAATGAGTGGGGAAATATTCCTTACTGGTCCAAATAAGTGCGTATCTTTTAATAGTTTTCCATAAACAGTTGTTAAAAAAGGCAGACACTATAAAACAATTAACACTAACTTCAGCATCAACACGAACCGTATTATCAATGTAATAGATCCAGTACAAGTCGTTGGTATAGCTAATGACATGTTTGTACACATATCTATTAAAAATCAAATACATTGATATGTCGGTAAGAATTTGAAAGTATTCAAAACGTCTAGTAAAATGTAGATGATAAATAACCTCCTATTGAACAGAGCTGACCCAAAAGTGTTTATAAAATATCGGAGACGCAAGAACAAATTGATGAGAAAAGAACCTATTTTAGATATACGTGTGTTGTTTGGACATAGATTATGCACTTGTCTACGTTCAAGACGTACATACGTGAAGGAGAAGAGCACATGTTCTTCATAATAGGGAATTTAACAAAGGTGATGAAATACGTTGCGACCGACAATATTTACATCAATGACATGATGTACACCTTTTGGTTAGAAATATTATGAAAATAAATAAATCACTTGAAGAATATAATACATTGCAATCTCATCTGTAACAGTTGGATCGATAATTAAATAATGAAATCCAACAAAACGATGAAGAAATTAAAATTCTTGTGAATGAATTTAAGACAAATATTATTGACCAAAAGAATAAAATAATAGCTAACACTATTTTATTTCAGAGTTGCAGACCAATGATTTAACACATATAACATGTTACCACTCTGTGGTCTTAAGCTAAGTAACAGAAAGAAGCAAAACCAAAACGTTTTGTCAAACAAATAATTAATTCTCTAAGTTATAAAATCAAACTTCAAGAGGAACTTAGAGTATTATCAATTAAATCCAAAATAATCCTAAAATTCTCTACGCAAGTCCAAAGATTAGAGCGTTCCAGATGAACCGCAGACTTCGAAAGTGTACCAATATTTTTGAATATGCTGATGTATCACAGTGTCATTTCCTAAAACGCCTTTGAATGAATTCACAATAATCCAGAAATGTTGCTTTAGTCCTGTCATATGAGCACATTGTAGTTCCAACGAATAATCCAAACTTATTTCTCATATGATGATTTTAAAGAGTGGTTTGATACTGTGCAGAAAGAGTGAAGGCATTGATCTAGAAATGCTTTACAACTAGCATTGATCAAATATCTTTGACTAAAGTAGGCTTCCTAACATGCTTTATACCTATGGTTTCCAGTTCAGGCTTCAGTTGCAGAAGCCACTAAATATTTCTTCAAAGAACAACAACATCTTAAATAAATTGTGTTTGATATGTTGCAATCAAACAATATGGTGTTTCCTATAGATGACTGCTGCAATATTGACGACATGAAAGAGGCAAATAGCTTGAAAAGACTGGGGTTTAATGGGAGACATTGTGAAATATCAGTATGGTTGTCGGGCAAAATGACAACTGTCTAATCAAATGTTTTTAGAGCAAATAAACGGAATTCGTGTCGGTCGTCTTTTACTGAAAGGACAAAAAGCAAATGGAACAATTCTTTGAAGAGGACCGCATTATTGTTGACGAGTTAAACGGAGATATTGTAGATACTGTGAAACAGAACAAAATAATTTTTTAATTATATTTCAGTTTTCCTATGAATACCAGCTACTTGCAACATTTTTTCTCCTTGATCTTCGGTTAAAAGGGTCCAAAAGATAAGGTGTTTTATGTTAGCCACTAAATACCGTTCCTGTTGTTCTCTTTTTGATACAATACAAAATCGCACTTGTACGAGTTGAATAATTCATTTCTGTAAATAGTATGTCTTTTCTACCCATCTATCTATCTATCTATCTATCTATCTATCTATCTATATATATATATATATATATATATATATATATATATATATATATATATATATATATATATATATATATATATATATGTGTAAGTCAGTGTTTGGAAATTTTGACCAATCAATCCGACTTTAAAGTTGATGCCCTAGTTATCCAGAAATTAACATTGTTTTGGAAACTAACAAGGTGGTAATGGTTTTGAAATTGTCCAATAAAACTATACCAGTTTCTTTCTTTCGTTTCCGCCCAAACTGTAAAAACAGAACAAATAGAAACCGAAAACTACAATCATACTTTAATTTTAGGTTAAACATACAGAAACACACTAGCACAACATAATTATACTAAAAGCCTACAATGGACAAATGTATAGAACAAGAACTCTTTTATTAAAATTAATGAAGTGTATTTTTAACAAATGCATAAAGGATCATATAGTACCGACATATGACACTTTCGCTGGAACAAATAATATATTCAGGCACAATAAAGGAATCAAAGCATACTAGTTTGCAGATTTCTTTGACGAAAAAAAAATCCATCAACGGCGAATACAACCAGACATACATTATTTTTTATTCGTTAAGCAAATATATCCGCGCGCGGCTCGTAAATATAGCATTAGTCTCAACATAGTCTACTTCAAAAGGATTGTTACGCTGAATGTTTATACATATTACCGTGTCCCGCACATATCAATAATATAAATGTATAATTGAAAATGGTAAATGAGGATCAATGGGACAAAACTTAAATCAATCCTGACATTGACCTTTGAACAGATGTGGCCTTCTTTTCGGAAGAAAGCAACATTTATTTAGTTGTTTCTATTAATTTAATTAGAGACATTGAAACATGATAATATATTGATCCAAAAAAGATCGACAAATCAATTCTTTATTGTTGTTAACTCAAATTTTGGTACCGCATGTACTTTCATATAAGTCGAGTCCATATGCAAATAAGATAGACCATGAATGGCCGTCGCATACTACTTATTAATCGCATCGACCCAGACCTCCAGGTGGATCTAACTTTTACGCGATTTTGAAAGGTACTCAACCTGATTGGAATGTAGGGAACGGTGCAAAAAGTCCGGCCATGTATTCATGATTTGATACATCAACCCAGCTAGCCACCCACCAACCAACAAATAATTCATCAGTTCGTCTGTCCATCCAAATTTTATCAGTGTATTTATCAATCTTTCTATCTCTCAACTATAACTGCATCAATTAACTCATTAATCTGGGACAACTTTCTTTCCCTCCATTCTTTCACGCATCCTGAATCCATCTGTACTTCGAACTGTCTGTCTGCCTCTCTCCCGCTTTATTTATCTAAATATCTATTGATCCATCCTTCTTAATTGCTTTAATTATTTGTATCTGTATCGAGTCAGTTATTTACATGATATTGCAGCTTGACAGAAGTTATGTGCTGTACTAAATAAAATACGCATAAATCCCTTCTAGATGATATGAACCTTGTGCCATTTAAATGGCAACAATTTGATATCTAAATATTGATATAGATATCTGCCATGGCGGAAGGACAAATCAAATCAAATCATAACACTGGATGAAACCGAAAGCAACAAAGTAATGAAAGAAAATAAAGAAATAAGCAACACTAAAGCAAACTAAGCAAAACCGATTGATTTTAATTGTTATTAACATGGTTATATTCCACTTCCTACCTTCCAAGGGATAGTAACAGAAATGGAATTCTTCTTATTGTTATTCTTTGCAATTAAATGGATGACATCATTATATGTATATTTTAGTTTAGATTAAATGATATAGACTTTGAACAATGGTAATCTAATGTTATGGATATCGATAGATTGCATGTAGATCAATATATTAAAATGGACCAGTTTTAGTAAGTTAGTTTGATTCCTTTCTGTGTACTTTTTTTTTTACAGACAACGTCTCTGTAAATTAAACTATGGGTTATTGGCGATTAATGTCAATTCGGGTAGATATAATAATTACTTGAAATCAGGTGTGAAATTATGCATTGGTTGAGAACGAATTTTAAATTATGACCACACGACCATTTTGTATTCCACATTAAGGCAGGAGTCATTACCTCCTTTTGTATATACACACTCCTTTCTTTGGTAAAAAATATATATATATATATATATATATATATATATATATATATATATATATATATATATATATATATATATATATATATATATATATATTTATGTACAAAGTGTATAAATTCATTTTCCAATTCTTACAGATATAGAAAATAGGCTACACAAGGACGAAACTATACTCATGATATGCATGGATCTGCTGCAGACGAATGATGGTTTCATCAGTATTAATGCATATCATATGCACTATGTTGAACTTATAGCCAAACGCCTAATACGACAATGAAGCTACTACTTCTGCTGCTACTACTAAAATGACCTTTCTTGAGAAGTAATTAAAAGTATCTTTTATTCGGCTCCCAGAATTATTTATCAAAATTTTAAAAAGAAAATATTGACAAAAAGAAATAGAAAGCATCGTCCTAAAATAAAGTTACACTGTCCATCAGAAGAAAAATGTTACTTTTTCATAGATATTTAAGCGTCGCACCCCCCCCCCCTTCAATTTGCTGGACCTACAGGAGGAGGAAACGTGTTAGCCATCAACTTATATGAAACATAATTGATCTATTAACTGAGCTCTGATTACACTGTTTAACAATCCAGAGAGGAATTTAAACGTATAATGTGTTGAGTAAATACGTTTTAGAACAAAATAATACATATTTTGATACTTCTCACAGGATATGCACAGCCAAAAAATTACTTAGCGGATGAAATGATGTCATTGAGCTTTTGAATAACTAATCCTTTTTACAAGACAGTTTGTAGTTTGCTGTCGGAACATTATGTAATATAGGAGTGGCTATTTGCATATAAAATTGTTTATTATTACTCGCTTAGTGACACAAATTGGAAGCTTTGTTGATCTCAGGGCCGTAGAGAGCGTTCACGGGCCCTGGGGTAAGAAACACCCGGGCCTCTCCTAGTTCCTGTTCAAACAAAATTTTTCTTTCATAAAAGTAAAAAGTGTTGTTCGGTCCGGGCACCCATACAGGCCCGGGCCTCGGGGATATATCCCGGGTTGCGCCCCCCCCCTTGTCGGCCCTGGTTGTTCTTATAGCTATTTAATATTAGGGCCAAATATTGGTTGATGTAATCAATTATTGGTCGATGTAATCAATCTGCAAATAAAACTCAATAAAAAGCATTTGCTTACATCGAACCTTCAAGATAATTCCATAAAATGGTGATCTCAGTTAAATAACAGTCCTAGGAATTCGTTCAAAATCTTAAACTCTTTTAGTTGGAGGAAAGTATATATCTAATATTTCTATCATCAAAGACGTAATATCAATTGTTATATATTTGTGGAATGGGAATACAGTCATTGAGATTTTCTTTCACTTAACGTGTAAGGAGTGTTGAAATGTAACCTAACAGCTTGAAAAGGCTTGAAAATTGATTGTCGAGTTCCTTCCACAATTGTTTGATAAGTTGACCAATAATACTCAGCTTGAAGAGAATACGCCGTGCAATAATGGACGCGATGATATAATATTATTCTATAAGGAATATACAGTCCCCCTATTTCTCTATATTAGGGCGTAACGTAAGGAACAGTCCGATACA
>JAECUM010084707.1:0-32776 GCA_016617855.1 Megalonaias nervosa | reverse complement strand
ACATCAGTTTTCAAATACAAATCATGATAATCGCCAAGCGTCTTGCAATCGAATTCTTTCCAAATATCTTGTGCATACTTGTACTGGTTAGCAGTAATATTTTCATTTTTTTGGGTTGCGAATAAAATTTATCCTTGTCAGGTAAAGAAATTTCATCAAATTTGCTCCAATCGTCGAGATGCTCATACGGGAACACTCATTTCTTGTCAATAGATTATATTTATCTCCAAAACAATCTCGTAGGTTATAAAACTCGCTACAACTTTTCACTAGCGCGTCTAACGATGCTGCCTTAAACTGTAGACTGTCAATAAAACGCAACTTACCTAAAGTAACTGACATATACTTTTCAAAATTATTTGGGATACACTTGATTGCATTATCGAGTTTTAAACGAGACTTTATTTCACGATCACCAAAAGCTTCTACTATAATATGACTATCATACTCTCGGAAGTTGTTAAGAACAAATGGAATAAAATCCGGAGCGTGAAACTTTAAACTACACTTGTCATGAGCCGCTCCACGATATTGTCCTGTTAAATGACAATAATCACGTACTTTTTTATTATCGGGAGAATCAAAGACCTTTTCACAAATATAACAAAATTCCGCTTGTTCGTGATCAGATTTCTGCTGGGCTGTTAATTTTATCATTGAAGTTGTTTTTCTTAAACGTTTTAATATATCAACTTCGTTAAACAACTGCTCGAGAAGCCAAACAGCTGGACCCTTACCACGATATACTTTAATCGGTTTAGATAAAATCAGATCAGTACAACAAACTACCTTATACGCTACTCCGTATGGAATATGATTTTTCTCGTACTCGATTGGTTAGGGTAATTTTCTGCGCCAAGCACAAGCTGAAGTAAACATTCAAAGTCAGCGTATATTACGAAAGGAATTTTTAGTTTGTGTTGGTGATTCACAAACTGTAATAAATTATTATCTTTGGACGGCATTGTTATTCGTTGTACATTATTACAGTACTGTAGATGTTTTTGTAATTCTTCATTGTCTGAACAACCGTGTAAACAGCGATAACAGAAGTACTTTTTATATTTGTCTTTATTGTACTGTTTACCAACGAGTCCGTTAAAGTTTTTGATCCAAATGTAATGATTTTTATAAAATAGCAATTATATTGTCAGTTGCGAGGCTTTTTCTGAAATATATCTCAGATAGACGTTTTCACGCTCGTCGAGACCGAATACGTTAACTGAAATATTATTTTGCTTTTCAAATTTTGGTATTTGATTTTCTGCGACTGGGAAGTCAACACCAGTAAAATTTAATTTTGATACATAAGCAAAATATTTGTCAACGCGACTGGAGTGTTCTTTTGCTGGAAATACTGCAGAAAGAATAGCCCACTGGAAGCGTTTGTCATCAAAGTTGTTTACGTTTATACAACATTTTTTATTTTTATTTTTTGTGGTAGGTCGAGGTGCGAGCTACCGCGTAACACGTCATATTTCATTGTGTGAAACAGAATTTCAGTAATCATCTCAAACCTCCAACCCGAACCTAATTCGGTAAATTCTTGTATCTTTTTTTTTTAAGTTTCCTGTTCTATTTCTTCAGCTAACAATGACAGATCAGTTCCAAGCAAAACACGCCTCGATTTTGCGTTAATGTAAGGGTCTGCAATTTCCTCGTCAATCAATTCTTCTGCCACGAGCAGCTTTGAAAATATAACGTGATACTGTACTAGTATTTTTAAACCCTTATGTTTTTCAAGTTCACGTTTCACAGTAGGTTCTAACAAATGATAAAGATTCGTTGAAGTAAACTTTTCAAGTACGACTTGTTTATCAACCCGATAGCTGTTGTCAAATCCGGCAAAAGCGGTAGCTACTTTTGTAGGTTCTCGTCTAAGACTCTTTTTCGCTATATCACGCAACTTCAGCATTGTTATACAATGTGGTATTATATCTCTAAGTGATCGTTCGATCGATAACTCACAGCGCGCCAGTTGAACAATCAATTAGATAAATAAATTGCTTATAGAATAATGGCACAGAAATCCGCCAGCGTAAAAGAGCAATATCATATTCACCCCAAGTACAACTTGTACGCGGCAAATATGTTAGGATCAGTAATACACGTCAAGTATCAAAAAACGTTTGGTAAAGCAACACCAGCTGGTTATAAGATCAGCGTAAAAGGAGATAATACCGACCGAGTTGAAATGCTTAAGAAAGATTTTATTTGCACGTTATTCCATGAAGAAATTCCAGAAGGACAACGTGTATATCATGTTAACGGCATCGTTACTGATGATAAAAATTTATCTTTACAAAATGAATTTCATCCACATCCGTGTTTGATTTGTACGAGGCCTCTGACAAAGGAATTATTATAAATATCCAAACGAAAAAAGTGCTGGGAAAAATAACATGGGATATGTTAAAGTAAATGTTAGAGGAAAACAAACGGATTCTATTAATTATTATAGCCATAGATTTGTTTATGAAACGTTTCACGGACCTATTCCAAATAATCTAGTTATCGATCATGTTCATAAAATTAAAACAAGCAATAGTCTAGAAAACTTAGATCTCGTCACGCCAAAAGAAAATGTAAGACGAGGATCAGGTGGTAATAATTTTAGATGTCCGGCAAAACTTATCATTGCGGTAAATCTTGAGACTGAAGAAGAAGTAAAATTTAAATCATCCTCAGCCAGGCACCTTAAAATTGACAGCAAATCAATGAAAGATGTAGCAGATGGCAGAACCAAATCAGCTACATCACAATCAACATTTTACAGATGTATTTTTAAATATGACAATTAATTATATTTTTCTAGCTCGTCTTTAATTAAGCAATTGCGAGCAAGTATTAGAACATCATCTTTGTTAAAATTCAGCGTCATTACTGCGCTGACGTTAAGTTTATTCTTTTCTGCCGTTGTAAGCATAATCTTATCAGATTCGCCTTGCATCACAATAACGTCAACAGAATATGAACTATATCCTGACAAACATTTTCGTACTGCTTCGGCTAATTCTCCATAATTTAATATAGTAATCTTTTGATGATACTTTATCTCGTTAGTCATTCTATTATTATAAATTAGATAAAAGTATATTATAATATGAATTTGATGAAACGACTTGCTGATATTTACGCCAGCGCGGACGATATAACCGCGAGCGATGTAACCGCAGAAGATAATTTTACACCAATCATCACATCAGCTGGTTATACGGAGGATGACATTTTATTTAACAATAACGATGAACAAGACGAGATTGTAGTTGATAAAAAATTACAGCAGACCGAGAACTGGACAATATAATGTTAAGTATCATATCACAAAGAAAATTTTAAATTTAATTTTTCGAAAGACGAGAATCAGTCGTTTTGGCAGCTGAAAAAACCTTTCTTAAGCATTAAAATTGCAAACCGACAGAAGAACATAAAATTCGGTTTCATATTTGTCAAGATATTTAATCTAATGGCGATTTCTGACGATCGCAGACAATATCTAATATCGTTATGTAAGCCCGTAAATGTAAATCTGTCAAACGCAAGTACGAGGAAATTTATAACAATATTATTTCCCAGTGTTAATTAATTGTTTGGTTGGTATCCCACTGTTAAATTTATAGCTGTACCCTCTCCATTTGACGATGCTTTTATTACCTTTTTTCCTGATAACTTGTTCGATAATAAAAACGTCTTGTTCAGTTTTGTTTTTTTTTTTGTAGTTCTTGTTCGTAAAAACTACCAATTACCGGTTCCCCTGTTAGATCCTTTAGTGCGTACGTTACGGGTATCGTAAATAAAACTTTATCAATTACAAACACTTCTTCGCTCCAGTTAGGAGTAAATCCTTTTTCGAATACTTTTTTTGTTAACGAAATTCTAACTTTATCACCAACCTTAAATTTACGTCTGCGGTACATGTTTTCATTTGCTAATACCGGATATTTAATTGCATCATTTGGTGACATTTTTATTGATCTGTGCTTTTGTGGTATTATATTTGTCAACTATCTGCGGCAGATCATCAATATCAATATACCTGTTCGTGTTTTTGGCTGTCAAATGTTTATGTATAAGTTCGTTCAGTGTACGATTAAATCTTTCAACGATAACGCCTTTTCCTTCGTTTCCAGTAACATATTTTTAATGTCATTTTGCTCCAAAAATTGCTCAAACTTTTTGTTAAAATACTCTGCTCCGTGATCAGTCCAAATTTTATTTGGTTTTCTTTCCGTACTTGTTATTATCTGCTTTAACGCATCAGTCATCGACATTCCTGTTTTATCCGAGACTGGTACACTAAACGCATATTTACTAAAAACGTCAATAACATTACACAAGTAATTTTTACTATCATTATACTGAGCAAGATTTGAGACATCAACCAAATCTATAGCCCAGATATCATCTACTGACTTTGCGACAACCTTACGTCGCGGAAACTTTTTTTTTATAGGTTTGTGTAGTTCAGCTGCGGATCATCATACAATTCTTTTCCAAGGCCTAACTTGTATTTTGTTGCGAATTTCCCCTGCTGCAGCCTTTTATCAAATCGTTCTCGCATATTTACCGGTTTCATGTCACGCAATTCGTCTAACATTACTTTATCGCAGACAGGTTATCTTGTTCATTATCACGGTAGCAGATGTCATGGCGCATTGCTATTGCATCAACTTAATTGTAAAGCTCTTGTCCTGGTAATGGATTATCGTTCTCGTGAAGTTGTTTATCTAGCGGATTGTATGGTCCAGTATATTTGTGGCCTGGTACTGTCCAGCCTCCTTTTGGTTTCGGCAATTTACCAATTAATTTATGTATATCTATACCTGTTCCAGTTATTTCTCTGTTGTTGCATTTCTGACACTATGTAACAAGTTTATTTTGCTCCAGACAGAGTTCTCTATCACAATCGCATATCATTATTTATTAATCGTCTACTAAAATAACCTTGTCAGGGATTCCAACTCCCAACGATTTCTTTAAAAACATACTTTTTATTTTTCCACAGATTGCACTAATACTTTGCAGCATTATTCTATTATTTTTTGTTTTTGTTTCTGTTGTTTCATCTTATTTTCTGTTTTAGTTTTGCACTTGAGACAGTATGTTGACATTTATTGTATATTTTACACAAAATTAATTGCAATCTCATCATTGGCGTGAGAAGGTTGCTTGTCAAACTGTAAAATAAATTTTAAAAAAATGAATTTAGGTTGGGACATTTGTTTTATGAACATTATACAACAGTGTCCGCAGGCTGATGTTCCAACTGGCTGAATTTCATTAGATGAATAATGTATTATTTTATATTTTTTTTTGTTGATATATTGTGTTAACAAATCGCTCGGAGAAAGTCCAAACGAGTCAAAATAATTGTTATCACAAACCGCTATCCAGTGCGTTAAAATCTTGTATATTTATCACACACAAACCACCTGCAGGTATATTATCAAGTTCATCTTTTGAATAAACTCCGTGAACATGTTTTATATTTTTAGTTTTTCGAGTGTATCAAAGTTACTTAGCGCGAACGTGTTCCTGGCAATTTAATCCTCGGCCTATGCCCAACAGACTCGGCAATAAACTTCCCGCTACTCCCACCAGTAAAGGCCCTATAAATCCGCCGTTTTGTCGTGCCTTTTTTTCGCTGTGTTTTTTTTATTATTTTTGTTGTCTTTTTTCTTGCCGTTTATCCTTGGAGCATTATATTAAAAATTTACACAAACATTTCCTTTATACCGTCTCCAGATACTGCTTTTTTGTTGCTCCAGATACTGCGCCAGACGCTGCTGCTAATCCTAATGTGCCAAGTACTGGCAAAGGTTTAGGTATTAACGTTTTAGCTATTGTTGACATTGCCGGCCCAAAGAAACCACCAACTTTCATCGCATTTATTTGTGAAGCGCTGAGATTCAAGACGAACGAGGTGCCTTTATTATATTTATTTATTTGCGTTTTTGTTAGCATTAATTTTGTTGGAGTTCCAGTTTTTGTTTCATGATTAATTTTTATAGATACCGCTTGTTGTTTAGCAATTGATGATAACTTTTTAACCTGACCATCAGTCAAATATATTTCTTTTACAATATATTTTGTCATTTATATAAATTATTAGATTAAACTTGGACCGACATTTTACCTCCAACAGAGTCAATTGTTATAAATCTGTCGCTTATTACTAACGCATATACGTACAACGCCGCAGCTGGAACTTCCCCTAGTGTCCATGTAAATTCAATATCAGCTGTAGAATCAACAGCTCGCTCGCTGTGTTTACTAACATCAAAATAAAATATCGGATAAAGCGTTCGAAATTCCTCCGCTGATATTTGAGATATATCTCCAACATCCTGATATTTCTGCATCGCGTCCATAAGATACATGTAAGGCCAAGTAATATTTTTATTAGCGTTATCCGCGAAAATACATTCTATCGCTCGTTCCGAATATTGCTTTGAATTTATTCTAGCGTATATTCGTCTAACATCTGCGTGATCAAATATAGCGTTATTTTGTTGTTGATTACCACGTCGATCTTACCGCTGAAATACAACATATAATTGTCTCGGCAGTTGTTCGCTTGACGTTGTTGTGACGCGCCACGTGTAGTCGGTGTTATTTGGAACAGCTGTTTGATATATTTTATGTTGCTGAAAATAAATTCTCTGTGTGATTTGAAGCATATCATTTAATTCCGCTGATTTTGTGATTGATGGCGTATTCGTGGCATCCGCAGCGCAAGTTTGTTTATAATAAATTGTACATCAGCTCCGCCAACTCGAAAGAAACAATCGTCTTGTTCCGCTCGATCTAAGATAAGCGTATGCTTAACTCCACTAAATACTTTGTTATAATCGCGACAAAATCCGAATACTGCGCTCAACGGCAGCATCATTGTAATTTGACGTGATCCTGCTGCAAGTGCTTTTCTTTTAGCATAACCATCATTGTAACGTATAATTCTTACGCTAATTGTGTTAATGATTAAATCTAACATTGCAACGCTGTCCGCAGCTACATCTGGTGTGTTATACCTAAATTATTACAAGCGGCAGTAAGTAATAGTCTTGTAGCGTCTGCATTAGCGTCTGCATCTGGTGGGGCTATACCTAAAGCAGTGGCATTAACAATAAGAAATCTTCTTACAATTATAAGATCTGCAGCGGCATCAGCTCCGTGTGTAAAAGTATCTTTCGAAGAATGTTCAGTTGATCTAGCAGTACCAGCTGCAATATCTTTAAACCACATCACATTACTTGCAATCTATCTAGAATAATCGTCACTGAAAGAAATAATATTTAATATCGTGCTAGCAATTTGTAGGTGATTTGAAATATCTTCCACTGTCTGATTAGCTAGCTGATATCTTGCACTTTTAAATAGCTCCAGCCATTGTTTATCAGAGCTACTTCCGCCCCAGCTGCCATTTCAGCAGGTGGATTAGCTATTGTCATAATCTGGCCAAGTACTTCTAACATTGCCTTATGCGGCAGCAGAAACACATCCTCGTCGCGTGTATTAAATGTCCTAACTCCTGCTTTATTTGGTTCATTAGAATTTTCGTCGAGATATTCAATATACTCAAATTCTCTTACTGTGTCGTCGGTGTCATAAGTTTCTGCCAAATCAAGATAATTTTTAACAGACGTTTTTATGTATTGGGTTACACAAAATTTGGCGCTATTGCTTTAGATATTAAATTTTGGATAATCTGCTCTCCGCAAATGCTTTTGACGCGTCAAGTGCAATTGGAACAACTTTATGCGCTATTCCTGGAGCATTTTCTTTAATTTTAGCAAATATATTTCCCCAAATTCCTCCTACGATTTTTCTTCTGTAAACTTTTTTTCGTCTCATGTTATATTAAATTAGTTCACAAAAATCAATCCGTCACAAAGTTTATTGTTGCCTACACCGCGCGTAGGTGATTAGTAACGACCTCGTTGTTAAGATCTAGCTGTCGTACGGATTGATATGTCAATTGCATATTTCTGTTATTTGATTTTCAACTTTTAGCGGATAATAAATAACTTGCCGTGGATTAATCTGCATAAGAGAGCCAGGTGGAACGTCTAGTGAAAAACTATATATTGTTTGCCCTTTACTGCCTTAAGATGAGTAAGATCCAGCTGCAATAGTGCAATTTATTAATATTATGTTATGTCAGTTATATTTACTGGCAGATCACCATCATATGTTATGGTTTGTTCTGTTGCAGAGCCGTACTGCCTATGAGTAAATCCTATCAGCGACGCGATACTTTTTGCCGATTTAAGATCGATTAACATTATTTGTTAATGTTATTCTGGCGCGTAACGTGTTATAATTCGGTGTAAGCTCAAAATTATCAGCAACGCCATTAGTTTTAGTTATAAGCTCTTTTATTGTCTTAGATCAGTGACGTTTTAAGCTCCTTGAGGAATTTTAAATGTTGTCCACGCCACTGCTTTAAACGTAAATTCATCATTAAGATTGGTTTTTACGTTTGTCCAATTTTATATTGTTTTTCAAGATCAAGTTGTATTGGCGGATTATAAATTACTGAAAAATTTGCAGCAGCGCTGGAGTCGAGCAATAATGTCGTTGATATCTTTTATATAAGATCGTGATGTAAAATTAGGTCGCTATGTAAACTTACAAAATTAAATCACTGTAAAATTTCGTATTCGTCAGATGTTAATAATCAGCTTGATCTAAGATGATCTAGTATATCAATATATTCGTTATCAATTTCAGCGCCAACATTTCCGGCTTCTTTTGACGATATCAACAGCATTAACCTAACAATCATTTCGGCTGTTAATGTAAATATTTTGACTCCTGTTCCAGTTTTTGCCTCTGCTTCAATTTCTTTCACGCGAACATCATCGTAATGATCGAACAAATCGTAAAAAGATATTCCTGTACTATCCTCAAATCTAAATGTATTTGCTGTTTTATTTAGAACTGCAGCAATTGAACCATCTCTGACCTGTTTATAGAATATTTGATTAGAATCATATCCCGAATATTTACCAATTAAATTGCAAGCTTGTACGCCATTATTATAAATACGATCTAATTTTTTCAAAGAGAGCATCATATTTACATTTTCCCCAATTTTTAACATCATCAATATCTTTAATATTATTTTCTTTCACAAAATTATATTGTTATTTGTTCCATTACCATTAGCTTTAGTTTCGAAATTCTATTGCTTCTTTTCCTTTTAACATTTCTTTAAGTTTATTTGGACCATCAATCAACCGATCCGTTTCATCTCGTCTAGCAACAGGATCGGTTATACTTGTCGGGACGACCGAATCAGCTTCTACACATTTTACATCTATAGATTTTCCTTCGGTGCTCAATAAATTATTGTGATGTCCAAACCTATTTTTCTTTCTATTTTTAATAGCTTTGATGTAAAGATCAGCAATAATTCCATGTCGATATAATTCAACACTTTCTTCGTATTTTTTGTTTTCTGGCACTACATCGTTGATGTGTTTCAAACTTTCTTCTTTTATTTTCTTTTAACTCTCCAATTTTGTCATCAGTTTTGTACTCCTTTTTTCGAATATCATAAACTTTCAAATTTTTAAAATTATATTTTTTGTTAAACGAATTATATTCGTTATCTTTTATTTTGTTATTTATATTTTTAGAGCATGTTCAAACCTCTGCATCTCACCCTGTGCTATTATTTTCTCTTTCTCAGCTTCTTTTTCAAACATCATCTCATGCCAACTTCTAGCTTTTCTTGGTTCTTCAATTTTTTCTATCACTTCTGTCAACTTTCAATCGGACCAACTAGTGTTGTTTCTAATAATCTTCGCTCAAATTCAAGTGCATTATTAATCAGCCTGTTAAGTTCGGCTCGTTTAGCAACTGGATCAGCGATATGTTCTACAAGTGCTGTAGCCAATTTTCTTCTTTCTTCCTCTTTTCTTGCAGCACTATTGTTTTAGAAATTTGTTCTTTTTGTTCTCCCAATAATCCAACTAAACCCTTTCCTTGCATTTTTTTAAAACAATTTCCTTAGATAGCGGTGAAATTTTGAGTCGTTTACCGAGTAAAGCTTTTGTAACAGGTTTTAAATTTTTCACTAATTCTTCCGCGGCAATTATTTGTCCACGTCGTTCTTCTTGGACTTGTTTCTTAATTTACGCTTGAGATTGAGCAAGTTTCTTTAGATCTTCTATAAGCTTTCTTTAGTTTGCTCGTTTGTCCATTGTTTGTTAAAGATGTTTGATAAAACTACTGCAGATAGTTGTCAATACAACATCGAAACATCTTCGCCGGATCACGTGGAACTTTATCGAATAAAAAGAAATTATATTTATCTTTTGTTGCTTTATGATAAAGTTCTATAAATTTATCTTTCGTTACGTCACCGCATTGGTCGTTTGAAATATTTCTAGCATCAACATTGTCTAATCCTGGAAATAAAATAAAACAAACAGTATTTCGTCGAATATATCCATCGACGTTATAAAATCCCTGGGCGAGATAAATAGAATTACAATTTTTTGTTACACGACAGTGAAAAATACGATCTTATTTTATTCATTTCTTTGTTATTTAGCGGAATGTCATCAAAAACAACTATCTTATGTTCATCTGAATCAAGTTGATTAACCGGAATAAGTTCTTCTGGTTGTCTAATAATGAAAAAATCTTTGCCAGCATCGAGGTCGTCGCGAAGTTTGTCATACTCGTTAAGTAGCTCGTACTTATCCTGTTGTGGATTAATTGTGTAAATGTAAACTCTGTCACAGTTAAAATTATCGCCAAACAGTAAATTCATCAACAAATTTGTTTTCCCCAACCCAGTTCGACCAACGATAAGATAACGACAATCGGGAAGTTCATTTTTATGTTTGTGTTTTACCAGTCGCTCGGTATCAAAATTTAATATCGACGATGGCTTTGTCATTGTTATAAACTATGTTTATATAAAATTTTCAGACAATAAACAAATAATGACCTACTATACAAAATTTGGAACAACATTAGGAGATTCGTCGGCTGTAAGTACAACAATAACAAAAGGCAATATTGATTTATCAGGCTACTTCAAAAAACTGGCGATACAATGACAGGAAATTTATCTATGTCAAATCAACCTATACTAGGTTTAGGAACAAATTATCCGCCAATAAATGCTGTTAATACACAAGCTGTTAGCTCTGCACAACTTAAATCCGTCGACAATAATAAACTATGATTAACAGGAGGAACTTTAAGCGGTAACTTACATGTTTCAGTAAAAAAATTATAAATTTGGAAACCGGATATCCACTAGCAAACTTAAATCAAACCCAAGCGGTAAGTTATTTACAGTTGAAGTACGTTGATAATAACAAGCTTGATAAAACCGGTGGAACCGTTATAGGTTATATTAACATGTCGAGTAAAAAAATTATTGGGTTTGAAACTCTATGCACCAGCAAATGCTGATAATACGCAAGCGGTAAGTTATGCTCATCTAAAATCTGTTGATGATAACAAGCTTAACAAGGCTGGCGACACAATGACAGGTAACCTGATAATGAGCAATAACTCTAAAATAGCTGGATTACCGAAAAACGCGCCACCAGCTAATGAGACTGATGCTATTAGTTATGCTCAATTTAAAGAGCACTGGACCCGTATTTGAGACAATCAGGTGGACCAATGTCAGGTAATGTAAATATGAGAAATAATAAAATAACTACGACATATGTTCCAGTTAACCCTAATGATCTGACAAATAAAGTGCATGTTGACAGTCTGTCTAATGGTATAAAACGAACCAAAAACAATGTTGGGTATATTCCAACACTTTATAAGGCAAGTGATAACCGAGTTGGGTTTGAGGTAAGCGCATCATCATATTATGCTGAAAATTATCCTTATTATGCTTTCTCCGCCTCGGATGCGGGAGGTCGTGGGTTCGATCCCCGGTCGAGTCATACCAAAGACTTACAAAAATGGTACTAACAGCTGCCTCGCTTGGCGCTCAGCATTAAGAGGTTACTGTTAGGACTGGTCGGTCTGGTGTCAGGATAATGTGACTGGGTGGGACATCATGCTACATGTCTGCGGCATGATGCCCCAGTGCTAGACATCACTATAAACGGCCACACTGCAGACATCGTAGCGATACGACTGAAAAATTGTTAAAGCTACGTTAAAAATCATAATCACATCACATCACTTATTATGCTTTCTCTGATAGACACGAATGGACGACGAACGGAGAAGTTGAAAACTTCGGATCAAAATTAACTGTCCTATTGCAGTCCCTATTTGGCGATTTCATTTGCGCGGTCGATTAAACTCTAGTGTTGGTCAAATTTATAATTGGCAATTGCAAGGATCAAATGATGATATCAACTGGACAACATTGTATAGTACAGAAAATATGTATATCTCAACAACACAATGTTACAATTCCGATAGAAAAGACCGTTGACAAGTACTTGTATTTTATAGTTTATGTTATCACCACTGAACATCTGTTTCCAGGACTGACAGCATTTCAAATATACACACTCGACGATTAAATGTAATCTAATACTGTATAATAAATGTCAGAACCGCTAAATATAACCGATGCAAGAGAATTTTATGATAATATTTTGAACCCTAAAAAAGTTGTTTGAAACGAATCACTATCAGCACGTGTAATAAATACCAGGAAAATGTTTTTAATTCCAATGATAAACACTCCGTTGTCAGATGAAGAAAATTTTTTTATTCTTGTTATGCATATGAGAGGACCACAACTGTTGAAAGCAATAGAAAACTTTGATATTATAAGAAGTTACTGTCATCCTGATGATTGTCTAGAAGAAGAAAAACAAGTTGAAATTATGTTTAAAAAATATTGCTCGCGCTTCACTGTAAAAATATAGATTTGATAATAAAATCAAACTTAATAAAAGCATGAGAATATGGTGGAAAAGCGGAGGAAGAAAAACGAATAAATAACAATCATATTCGTCTTGACAAACTAGCGGAATCTAAGATAGTAGGAATAAGAAGGAACAAGAAGTTATTTAACAGTTTTTTAAAAAGAGAATTTTTTTAATATCTCGGCATGTACTACCACGACAAGGAAACCCTAGTTAAAATCATTAGAATGACAGCGGAGGATGAGTTAATTATTAAAGTGTACGCGAACGCAATTCTACCAATGATACGCAAAAAACAATTTAATCCGATTATTGTTGACAAATCTCAAAAAATAATCAAAGATGTTGACAATGAAATTAATGATCTCAGCGATGATGAGCGAGAAAAGTTTTTTGAAAAAGTCAGACAAACAAAGTTGGAAGAAAAAATTGATTCTTATTACGACATAAATGAAACAGACGATGTTACACTTCCATCGTTCCAACGCTCTAGACAATTGTCACTACAAAATTATTACAATGAAATTGAGAAAATACTCACGAAACCATACGAAAAAATGATGTTAAAAGTAGCTTCTGTTATTGGTCTTCTAGAAATTAGACGAGACATACTCCAAAAATTAATGCTAATAAATTTCGTAGTCGCATGCGCAATTATCAGACAGTATCTTGTTCTCAAAAATTTTACGTTGGATCAAATAAGTTTGGTACTCGGATTTATTGATGAAACGGAAAGAGAATACGATATTTGGTGAATGAAACAGATTTGTATGTACTAACAAGTACAGAAATTTTTTAGCTGACAATAATGAGTTCCGTGAGTTTTTTGGTTTAATTGTTGGTGCTAAAACTTTTACAATCGTGTAAAAAGAAATTGTACACGAATATTGTATAACGAAAAAACACATAATCAATTTCAATCATATTTCAGAAGCAATTTCAGAACAAGATGCTGACGCTCTAATGCAATATTACAAGTATTATCATAAAAACCTCTGGTGTGTAAAACAATGTTACAAGTATTACAATAGAATACTTCGAGTAATATTATATTTACTACTGCTAATGACCGGGTGTGGTATAATCTCAAGTGGAGCAAGATTAAACCCATTTTTATTAATAATATCTGGTATTGGTATGTCTCTTGCGACATCGTGTAAAACAACTGAGCCTCGACTTGTGACTAAAAAACATGCTTGTAAAACAGCTAGCATCAACTATAAAAAATTACTTGATCAGGTACGATCCTATCTGCGATGTGTAAAATATGATATGAATGATTTAATATGCGAGTTCTGTATTATTGACAGTATGTTAACAGATATTCTGCCAATGAGAGTTAGCAAGTACGAGAATAGTTATGATAAAATATACGGTGATGATAGGGTATGAAATTTTGTGTGAACTATAAAAATAAATAATATCAAATTATAACTGCAGGCTGAGGCGGGATAAGGTCGAGAAACCTAACAATGATATAATAATCTGAGAAAAAAATTATAAAATAAATTTGGTCTAGCAACCCTATCATCGTTTTTGATAAAAGGTCGGGGATAAGGTTTTGGGGGTTTTCTGAGAGGGAAATTGTATTTGTCTGGAGATGGGATGGGGTCTCTGGCCTAGAAAGCCAGTTTTCCCTTACTACTAATGCCTTAAAATTAAATGAGACAGTGTTCAACTATGAAATACACCTCGTGATCAGATTTTAGGTACAGAAAGCCATCATATCTGAGACTATGAGGAAGTCAAAATATTTCGCTGTTGACACCTTTTGAACGCGGTATGCAAGGTAGCACACTTCATGCATCACCCTGCTGATAAGATAGACTTATTACCCTTTATCTGCGACTCCAAATCAAAACGTGATGATTGCTAAAAAGAAAAAGATTCAGTCAAGCAGAACATTAAGAAAGCTGTCCATATGTAATGTATGATATTGATGTTTGTGGGCACACACACAAACACACACACACATGAATGCTGAGTATGTATTTATTTTCAAAGGAGGAATCTATATGGGGATTAAAAACACCGTGCGTTTAAATGATGTGAATGTCTTTCTCAGGTGACTCCAGGGTGAATGATGTGCCCAGTCTCGGTTCCTACCACACACTATTTGTACAGGAACACAATCGTATTGTGGACCTTCTCAAAGAACAAGGGTGGACTGACCCAGAAGAATTATTCCAGGAGGCCAGGAAAATAAATATCGCCCAGATCCAGCACATTACATACACCGAGTTTCTTGCCCGGCTTCTACCACGTGACGTCCTTATTAAAAATGGCATCAATCGGGGTGGTGGAGGCCCGTACTTTACAGGTTACGACCCCACAATAAACACTGACATTGCAAATGAATTTGGAATCGCATTCAGGTAAATATTTGTTCTACTCTATGTCTATTATATTCACGCAATTTTACTATCACTGTTTGGCCTGGTGTGATATCTATCTATCTATCTACCTATCTATCTATCTATCTATCTCGTGAATTGACATATACGCAACATACACAATGAAAAGAACATTAGAACAATATCTAACAGATCAGATGGATATATAGACAGAGAAAGCAATATTAAGAGGTGAAAAAAGTGACGGACACGATTGAAAGAATTGGTTCAAAAATTCATAATTTGAAATAAATAAACAATTGGGATTCATCTGCAAGCTAGCTAGCCAGCTGGATGATGGATCTGTATAGAGACGGATGGAAAAATGGGTGTATGAGTGAATAGACGAATGGATCGATTAGTGGACGCACAGATGCAAGTATGGGTAAAACATCGATATGTACATTTTGTATCAACTTATTTTAGAATGGGTCATTCCTGGATAACGAACCAAATGAAGCTATACACAGAGTACAGGGACGTCAGACATCAATGACCCGGATGAGAAAAACATCGAGGACACGTATCTAAATCCACATATGCTTTACATGAGGGGAAGAACCGGAGCACATCGAATGCTGAAATGGATGACGGAAACAAAATGTCCTCTGTCCGATAGGTACCTAAATTTGTCTGTCTGTCTATCGAACTATATATCTATCTATCAATGCATTTATCTATCAAACTTTTGAGACAACAAGAGAAGAATAGATCAAATAGTAAATGTGCATGATGGCAGAACAAAAATATGCTAAACGGTCGGAGATAGGTTACGTAGAAGTAAGAAGTAGAGGTCATGTAGAAACACATTTTATAACAGAAATGGAAAAGAGAACACCATTACATTTTAGTAGATTGAAAAGTAAATTACTGCAGAAAAGTGTGCGATTTAAACAAGTTAAACTTTCTAGAATAGTATGTTTTAGTATATCAAATGCTGCTTTGCTTTAAGACAGGATATAAGACTAGGGCCTAGATAAGCAATGCATACTGAAATGATCAAGATCTTCATTTGTGTCAAAATCTCGAGATTCTTTTAGTTTTATCTTGTACAAACCAGACCCTAAAATTTGTAAAATATTTCAAAAGTTCCTTATTCGTTTCAATAGCTAAAGAAACAAATGCACCGAATACAGAGGATTTTTATCGCCAAAGTTTCCTCATGATGCTGACTAATTTGTCATCCTTTCCTTTGAAATATAAAACGTATTAAATTCGTTCAGTTGAGGTCGGATAATAAATTTAGTATACGTCATCAGAGATATAGACGTCCAACATTTGAGTTATATTTTATCATACAATGTAAGTTTCGTAAAAATAATTAGCTGTTTTGCAAAGGCTGTTTTATAGGTTTGTATGACTAAACTGCAGCGAGGAGTCAAGAGATGAAAACTAAGACTTTGAGAATATAGTGGATATTCATGACTTCTAGAGATGGCGGAAATGTACTATTGATTGCCTGCTTCAGAAATGCTGCCAATAAATAAAGCCTTCCAGAACAGAGCAATAGCTTACAAACAGCATTCTACACTCATGTTATTAAACGATAGAGAAAAGTGAAGCTGGAGTTCCATTCAGCGTACTGCAGGAATTTAAGCACTGGGGTATTTCACAAAAGGTTGCGTTTCAAGTTATGTACTTTGATTTGTCCTCTAAGGTTATATCTTCCAATTATGGCATCTACGAAAGAGCTTAGAGTATAGTGTCTCTCCTCAAACGCCTTTTTGGAAACACTATGACCGTATAAACATCATATATTTTAAAGAGTCGTGGAAGATGGAGCGAGGAACAAGCTGTTCTTGAAAAACGGTATAAGTTTCGACCTGGCGGCTTTGAATATAAACAGAGGAAGAGATCATGGAATTCCTCCTTACTGGAAATACCGGACACAATTATGTGGTGAATCCCTGGCTAATTCAGACTCTTGGACATCTCTGACATGGCACGCAAACAACACCATAGAACTGCTGAAGAGTGTATATGAGTAAGATGATTAAGCTTTCCGTTCTGCTAAAAACACACACACACACACACACACACACACACACACACACACACGGATAATTTCATGGCTAGGATACGTATTCACTTATCTCCACAGTTTGTGTGCACAGCGATACTCACATTTCTATTATTACTATAAAACTAAAATAATTCCTGTTTGGATATATGTACTTGCTGTGACTAAATAGCTATTTTACTAAGAAATGAAAATAACTTACATTCAAAGACAAGCAAAATCCTTTTCTTTCCATGCTGACATTAGGAATGGCAGAGCAGAATACACAAGACCTTCATGAATATAGGTCCAATGTACATTATTGTTTGGCTTTCCAAGACATACTTCGACCATAGAAAAACACAAACAAAACAAAACCAAAAGAAATTTAAATAACAACGAAAATGAAACAAAAAGAACATACAAAACAAACAAACATATGTATTCATAAAAATATAAAGAAAACTTCACGTGACTGCAAAGGAGATGCTATTCCAAGTGAAAGCTTCGAAACGTATCACCTTTGATGATAGAAATGCCCTTCGGAGCTTGAATGGAGACTCAATGAGTGTTAAAACAAGTCGCTCGGGCCCAAAGCTCACAATGATAATCTACGTCGCTGAAAATGATTCCTTTAGATAGCCATTAAGACACTTACAAAAATCTCTGAACTCATCTAGAAGTATGGTACGACCTCGAGATTTGGACGGCAGCAACGAGACTGAA
Organism: Megalonaias nervosa; assembly: GCA_016617855.1. Classification (NCBI taxonomy): domain Eukaryota; kingdom Metazoa; phylum Mollusca; class Bivalvia; order Unionida; family Unionidae; genus Megalonaias; species Megalonaias nervosa. The sequence goes on along the minus strand of JAECUM010084707.1, from coordinate 14,780 downwards.
CTGCTTGAAAACTCGAATCTCGTAACAGTTCCCATTTGAAATAAATCGTCATTCTCATTCAAGTTGATTCCCAAAAACATATTCTCATATTCGACTGCAGCACTTCCGTCTCTAATCGTTTTCTGAGGCGACAAAGTTTCTGAAAGCACAACTCTGTTTAAGTCTTTCGGCAGATTCTACGCAAACACGGCTGAAATGGAGAGGAAACGAGCAGTGAAACGATCGCCCTAGTCGTAATCATGCATATGAGGTCTCCTTTAGCCCAAAATACCGAATATTATACACTCCGAAACTAAATATAATTTTACCGTTCGGTCTACCAGTTAGTCTTCATCTGGAACAAAAGCAGATCGTTCGTCCATTGCAAACTTTTATGTTTCCCAATCATTGATTATCAAAACCCCTCAAATTCAGACTGATGTTTGGTAATTCAAACCGTCCTTAATCGGTGCTTTAACATTTTCAGAGCAATTCACTGAAAAAAGTGCTTGCTATTGTGGCCTTACGTCCATGAGCACAGACGATTCGATATGATGCACCTGCCATTGTAATATCTCGTGCCTGCAAGCGGATAAAGTCTCCATTTGTACTTCAGAAATTGCAGTGATACAAAAAACTACATTGGAACACACACACACACTCTCTCTCTCTCTCTCACACACACACGGACACACATACACACATATAAATTTAATCAACTTTTCAGATTCACATTCCACACTAAAGTTCTTGTAAGGCCTTAAATTTGACAACCCATTCATATGACAAATCTTAAAAAAGTACGTGATTTTCTCATAGAATCTGGATAAAAGTATTACATACTGTTTGATGCCTTGTAAAATATACATTAGGGGTAACTAAAAAGCAGCTAAAGCAGTTGGGGGAACTCTGCAGTCACTCTATTGTGAATGCAAATGTTCCTTATAATGACTTAATGTAATATGAGTCGGCAAACAAGTTCGGAAAATCAAATTCATTCATGGATAGCTGCATCCCTGTTATGGAACAAATCGCAGAAATGAGGTGGCGTTGTGCTGATATCGTGTAGGACACACGTAGCTGAGTGATACATATCATTTGAAAGGTTAACCTCGACCACAGTGTTATGTACTATCATGTTCACAGACAATAAAACACATTATTGTCAAGTGGATCAATTTGCATAATGTAAGACAGTGTTTGTTTATTTTACTTCTAATTTCGCACTGCCTTAGGATGTACACAATAAAAAGTCTTAAAAGGATTCGGTTGATGTAGCGAATTTTGACTGCAAATGTTACGAGTTGTATATTTTTACCGTTACCATTTACGTGTTAGATCTTTTTTATATAAATGTATAATCTTTACCTTTAGCTCCGTCTTGAATTACTATATCTTTATGATTATGTTATGTTCCTACCCACCAAATTCATCTAACCGTTCCCCAAATCTTTCTGCGCATCAACCCCTTAGATAGTACTAAATCTAATGGCTTAAACGTTATCCGCAAGAGCAAGACAACTGGTTCGGGTGACGTACAGTGTGCCATATCTGAGAAATATATATGGCGTGCACTTATCCATTCAATCGGTACGCTTCCACTCAGCCGAAGCGGTTAAAAATACGGGTTGCATTTTATTTTAAACACGTTGCAGTCGACGGCACACACTCCAAAATGCTGGTGAATCATACTATGTTTCTAATAACTAAATATGCAGCATGATATACTTTAGATATTACATAACATCCCCGTATCATAGTTTGAACTTTGTTTATACCCATGAACAGATCAATATTTTACTTAACACATACAGATCACTAAAAGACATAGACCTCTGGACTGGTCTTGTAACTGAAGAACTGCCATCCCAACTCATCGTAGGTCCAACACTGAACTGCATCCTTGGAGCTCAGTTCAGGGCCCTCAAATACGGAGACAGATATTGGTATGAAAGACCGGAGCCGGAAGGGTTTTCCATCGGTGAGTCGAGAACACAAAAACTTTAATGATAAAATCGAACTATAAAGTAGCGGTAAAATGATGTTGTAGAGTCGTTAACAGTAGAACGCTTTATATCCGGAGTAATCATAGGTATTTTGGGGATTACTTGTGTGTTTGGACTTTAATACGAATGATTTCAACTGAATATTGTAGATTAAGGTGAGTTAAAATTCTTTTAAGAATAAATGCATCATTCATTGGTTCTTATATTGAAATCTCTATGATTAACTTTTAGTGTCGCCTTTTTTAAAAATGTAGTTTCAGATATACGCATACTAATGTGATAATTCTTTTTTTTTCAAGGATTTTAATAAGCGATGCATCTTTAATATATACAGGCCTATTTTAATAATTTTTGTTTCAGAAAAACTGACCCAAATAAGGAACACCACTATGGCAGCTGTACTCTGTGCTAATGTGTATGATGACAATTTCATTATTAATAAAGAAGTGTTCCTCTCTACGTTTGACAAGTAAGTTTACAATACATTGGTAATTTTCGCGACCGTTGTTTCACTCTTTTTGCGGACACCTATTTAATATAACTATTGATGTTTAACGCACGAATATTCTTACCATCTTTGGAGTGCGAAATAGACACGTGCTCACATTACATTTTGTAAATCGTGCAACCAAACTGGAATTTTCTGCGCTGGTTTTCAAATCGGTTTAGATCAATATCCTCAATAAAGAGAAATGAAATTGAAATCTTTCAGTCTAAAATTATAAAAGATCATTAATTTGTGTTGATTTCCATCTTTGATGAAAAACAATTAAATGCTTCTGAATGGGTGCAATGTACTGGTTTGTACTGTAATCAAGCTTCTCTGAGAGAGAAACCTCCCTATGAAATATGTTTTTTTATGGTTCTCGTTTTAAATGCTAGCAAAACTGCATCGAAACCATTTACGATATCTCCTTTTGAAAATGAAAGGCCAACTAAAATACGAGTTTATTGTGCATATCATCAATAAGATAATGTACTTGGTACGAAGCAAACATAAAAATATAATCACTATACCGAGGTTAGCATTGCAGTATAGACTGGCTTAAAGGAAAGAGGTATGTGTGATATGTATTACAGTGACATAGATTCGGCAGGATAGCTGAACTCTCTAAAACAGATTCACCCTCAAATAAGCAAAATCAGATTTTAGTCCAAGTGTTTAACTAATTTACCTTACTCGTGAAATGTAGGTTGCATTGAGCTGGTAAATTGCAGATTTGTTCGATCTGGAATGAAGTTTTGGAAACTAAAACGCTTAGGAAAGTGATGCAAATATAAGGGAGTTAAAACAATGAGGAAAATCTTTCTTCCGAATGGACGTGTATCTTACAGTAAAGGGATCAAAGTATAAAATATTAGAAAATGCTAAATTAAGATAAGCTGAGAAACGAGAAAACTAAAAGAGAAAGCCTGCTTTCCTCATTTTGCACAAATATGGTGTACATCGGTCCAAGGACAATCCACAGGCATTGGCGTGATCATAAGAGCACCAACCAACACGCACAACACTGCGCAGTTCTATCTATAATTAACGGTTATACAACTTATTATTACGCCAATTTTCCTGGAACTGGCATCATCGTCAGAAGATTTAGTGTAATACTTCCTACAAATTTAGTTCTTGAAATATTATGTATAGTGATAGGGAAATGATGAAATGCATCCTACTGGTACATTTTAGTTGCTGTACTTTAATGCATTCTGAATGTAATTAAAGGCTGACATGCAGGTTGCACTTACCTAATTGTAGCAGGTGGATATTGCCGTGCAACCAAAAACTCTACCATAAAGGTTGCATCACACTACGTTAAACCAAGCACGAGACTTTCATCCAGCTTTAAAAATATTAAAAATAAAGACCACACACACACACACACACACACACACACACACACAACCATTAAACACACACACACACACACACACACACACACACACACACACACACACACACACACACACACACACACACACACACACACACACACACACACATTAATTAAGTGCGGTTAAATTTCCAGGAATCCGGCCGTTCCCTGCTCATTCATACCAAAACTGGATCTCAGTCCTTGGCGTAAAACAGCGACGCAAAATTAGGAAAAATGTAAAGATGACCTCCAGAACAAAGTGGTGCCCCTACTTTTGAAAATTCTGAAAGAGGAAGCGGATGGGGATGGAAATAAGGAAAAGCATGACGAGAAGTTCTGAATGCTGAGTTTTAAAATTCTGTTCATGTTGTATCTTTATTAATGTCAGTGCGTATGTGTATCTGTCCAAACGTTCTTTTGTGTGTATGCTTTTCTTGCCTAGATGCATTGCATACATGTATCATAACTGCATTTTCGTTTAGATCATTTTTTACGACAATTATATCTTCATACATACAGTGTGTAATTAATGTTGATCGTTGTTTCTATGCTTTCATTGATGCCTTTATGTTCATTATTCTTCCCTCTTTTTTTCATCCTAACCTGCAGATTTTATGTTTTTTTCATATAATATTGATTCCTTGGAAATGGAAAGTTATGGAGTAATATGAACTCCAGTTTTTATACTTGTGCTTTAATAACAAAGTCGTCTCTTTTGAATAAAATTCATTTATTAATTTCTTCACTTTAGTTTTGTTTCATTCAAATCAGCACTCATCGAATATCCTAAGCAGTATGTGTCATTCCCATTTCAAAAAAGACGTTCCATTTTAAATAAGGGACTTGAGGTTTATTTAGTAGACAGCGAAATTTTCAGCATAGACTGATATGCATGACCCATTTAAACACAAAGTAAAGTCTTTCAACACTAAGAACTTCGCTATCTGCTGTGGAACATAGACACAAAGCAATCTTCCTTTTGGAGTTAATACAATTATGGCAGTAATTCGCTTTGTGAAAATGCATATTTCATCATAGTTTGTCAGTATTTCGTTTGAATTCTGGGTGCATTTTGAGTATAAAAAGCAAACAAATGCCAAGGAAAACGAGTAGGTATGGCAAATACAAGCGAGTTAAAAACATGCAGAAAATCTTTTTCCAAAATAGGTTCTAGGCTTGTAATAAATCGGTTCACGTTATATCTTTAGTGATTTCTATGTTTCTGTTCATACGTTATTCTGTGTGTCTGTCATAAGGGCATTTCCTACCAAATCATTTTTACGACAATTATGTCTTCATACAGTGCATAACTGATATTGATCGTTATATATATATATATATATATATATATATATATATATATATATATATATATATATATATATATATATATATATATATACTTTCAGTTATGTCTTTATGTTCATCTTTTCCTTCTTTTCTTCATCCTACCTACGGAGTGTAAGTCATTTCAAATACTATTGAAGTCTATGGAAATGTGATGGAGCAATATCAACTATGGTCTTCATACATATACTTTACTAAAATAATCGTTTCTGTTAAATAAAATTAAGTTCTTCACTTGAGTTTTGTTTCATTCATATCAACACTCATTGAACATAATAAGCAGTATTTGCCATACTTATTAAACAAAAAGATGTTTCGTTAAAGTAAACGAATTGACGTTTATTTAATAGACACCAAATTTTCTAGCATGAACTGATATGCAACAATGAACAATATGCAAGTCCCATTTAGAAATCAAAGTATATTCTTTCAACACATAGAATACCTTCCAGCATCTCCTTAATAACATAGACAAAAAGCGATCCCCTTTTGCGTAGTCAGTAAAATTACGGCAGTAAGCACAGTACATAACAGATTTTCAACATTTCGTTTGAATTTGGGGTGCATTTGGAGAATAAAAAGTAAAACAAAATTACAAGAGAAACGAGCAGGCATTGCAAGTACAAGCGCGTTAAAAACAGGAGGAAAATATTTTCCGAAATGGACTTGAAGATAATAATAAAGCTATACAAAAAAGAACGAAAACGGGGAAATTAAGAAGAGAAAGCTAGGTCGCCTTACTGTTGAAAAATACGTAGAGACAGGAATCCATCTTTTAGAGAAGAATTTGCAGACAACTGTACTACTTCATTCCCTAGCAGCGACATAAGTACAGGAAGAGTAGTCTGCATTTATGTCTGAAATTCAAGAATGTACAATTAAAATCATATACATATATGTAGTATTTGATGAATGTATATCTGAACTTAAAAGTAAGTTTAAGTTAGGAAGGGAGAAGAAACAGCCTATATACAATTTTAAATCGAATAAACGTTTCAATGAGAAATCGCTATGCCAATTTTGGTATCAACAATAAAATCTAAATATAATATTTCATTAATAAATCTTATCATTGTCACAAGCAAACATTATTAAGTTAGTTTTAAGTTCTTAATACCAACGGGTAGAGTATTGTCTTACCGTTACTACATTTTGCATACAATACAAATTAGTCAGTGGAAACGTGTTTTTAAGTATTTACACTCTTGTTGTTGTTGTTTTTGTAGGGTTTAACGCCATTTTTCAGCACAAGATAGGCTATACATGGCGGCCAGTATAAATGGTGGAGGAAGAACCCGGGAAAACCTGGGAAAGAACCACGGACCCACGAGAAGCTACTGGCAAGCTTTCGCACATAACCACCTGAGCTCGTTCCGAGACTCCAACCCACGCAGGCAGAGGTGAGATGGCAGTGATCCGTAACGATGTGCACTTTAGACCACGTGGCCACTCGGGGTCCCTTATTTAAATTGAAAATTAAAATGAAAAATGTGAGATCCTAAAATTCAAGTTATATAAGGTAAATATCACATAATATTGGTCTCAAAGATGTGGAGGCTAACACCTATCGGATAGTTCGGGTCAATGAGAAAGCCGTTATGTGGGACACAGTTTTCCCTGAACATGCCAAAATATCCTAGGTTTTTCGGAACTGCTGAGACAACACCCAAATCCTAAATAACAGTGGGGGCTTGTATCTGTGGAACAGGCAATATGTGACGTATTGGGTTAGTGCACAAAATGGTCGGCTTTTATGAGGAAATTCCGAACCAAAAGGTTGGAAAGAAGGATGCAAAAATTATCAGGGGGTTACAAATCTGACGAATACAAGTTCCCATTGGAACTGCTGGATTAATGAATTGTATATGTTTACAGGTACTTTTGCCGTTGCCTACCAATATTACTACCATTGCCTACCGATAATATTGCCCTTGTCTTCTAACATTAATTCTTTTGTAACCAGTATTACTGCATTGCGTACCAGTAGTAATATTCGTGCCTATCCAGTAGTATTGCCCTTATCTAACAATATTATTACCCTTGTTTACCAGTATTAATGCCCTTGTCTACCAGTATTATTGACTTATCTTCCAGTATTATTAGGGCCCCGAGTGGCCGAGTGGTCTAAAGCGCTGTCCGTTACGGATCATTGCCATCTCACCTCTGTCTGCGTTGGTTCGAGTCTAAGATTTGGCGAATGTGGATATGTGAGAAAGCTTGCCAGTAGCTTCTCGTGGGTCGGTGGTTCTTTCAGCGGATTTCCCGGTTTCTTCCTCGACCATTAATACTGGCCGCCATGTATAGCCTATCGTGTGCTGATAAATGGCGTTAAGCCCCACAACAATAACAACAACCAGTATTATTACTTAATCTATGAATATGGTATAAATAAATTTTCTTTATAAATTGTACAAACAATTTAACGAGAATAAAGCTGAAAAGGACCATTACTGCACAGCATTATGAAGATAGAGGAAAGAAAGATGATGTCTACAACAAATTACCTAGAATTACGTTCGTCAGAACATCCTATATGCTACACAGTGGTCTTCAACGAACCGTTCACACTTCTTGTGCCCTAAAAAACAAATTTGGAAGACTGGATTTTATAGTCATATTTTTTGTGTCCCAAACTTTCCTTTTCCTACAAATATTGGTCCACCATATTCCACTAGACATTTTTTCTGCCAAATCCACAACATATTCTTGTCACACATACAAACATACATACATATATACATACATACCTACAAGCAGCAGGGGCGGCACGGTCTACTAAATTTTATAGTCCCAGGGGCGCGCGTACGGCAGCAGAAGGTGGGGCGGGTCGTGTAAACGTTATTGTACCAGACACGCCCCTGAACCCCGCTGGGAGTGTGACACATGCACATCATGCTTCTTAAAAGGTCATAAGTGTAATAAGTAAAAATGGAAAATAAAGTGCATGTGACTTCTATGAGGAAGACAGCACGGTGTGTTCAACAATATGTCGGCGAGAACTGCTGGATAAATGCTGATCAAATTAAAACTGGCGCAGGTCCTAATACGTGTGAAATATGTCACGTTAGTGCACGGGGAAAAACACCACAATAACGTCGTGGTCTTTTTTCCATGCATTAGACAATGAAATTATTTTTGGTTTTAAGTCATCGCCGGAGGTGAGAGTTATACAAAGCAAGGTAATGTCATTGTTAGGTCACAATGCAAATGACATTTTGGAATACCTGGCGGCTGATGGCACAGTTAAGCAACGACAACAGCGTGAGATTATTGTACTTCTTTCGCCATAAAATCTTCATTAGGCACGGGTATTTGACGGGTCTGTATTTTTTTGTCTTACAAATGCCTTGTAGAGATATCAGCCACCCCAGTCCCCTACACACATAACATGACAGTATCAGCTCTTCATCGAATAGCCCGTTGGGCACAAAAAATACGTATTTTGAGCTTACTGGAATAAGATTTATATGGCCACTTTCAAATTCACAATTCAGTGAACTTTTATGCAGTGCTTAGTAAGATTCTCAGTTGCCAGATTTTATACTGAAAAACTGAAAACATTGCAAAGATTATCAGTGGTTGAACGTGCACGTGCAGCGGCATTATTTGATCCTGATCGTCGTGTCACACCACCCAAAGAATTTTCAGAACTGCATTAGTATTTTGTTGATGTCAAAGATGTTTTCACCCTAGACAATGTCGTATACATGTATTCGACATGGGATTTTTAGACATATGCGAGTTCTTCATGGTCGAATTAAAGACACGCGGGCTGCATCTACTTCATCTCTTATTAACCACGAAAAATCGTACTTTCTGAGAACAAAATTTACAGCTAGCGGAAAAAACGGCGATTGGATTGTCAGAGACAAACTGGATCCCATAAGGATGGAACTACGTCATGCTGAGACCACGTGGTTAGGCTCCATTTGTGTTATTAAGATTTATGCTGGACAAACACAGCTTGTCTGACGTCAAACAGTTAACGTGGAATCTCTTCTGGTGCAGGTAAATAAATTTTCTGTAATATTTGTCGCGCCAACCAATCAGCTAAAGCATTTTATCACCTCGATTGGTATTCGCGAATTTGCTGATCACTTCAGAGCCTTTCCAAAAACTACTGGGACTGGAATAAATCGGTTTCATTATTAGACTCCAAGGACTCCAATCCTAGCATTTTCACTTAGTTGACATTTAAGTGACAAAAAATTTCAGCCGGAATAAAACACAACGTGGCCCTCCCCAGTAGCGTGAGTGCGATAATCATGGGCCCGTCTGGTTGTGGTAAGCTGTTGTTCGACCTCGTTATGAGAATGCCACGATGCGACAAGTTATTCCTGGTTGCGCCAACAGCAGCTTACCAGCTGTTATAACCTCCTGCGAGACTACAACTTAAATATATCAACAACAACAAAGGGGCACCTGCTATCGACGACATAGTTGGCGTTAATAACAACTTCGTCGTATACGACGACGTCGTGCTTGAGAAATAACCTGTTCCAACAGCGATGTTTTCCAAGGGTAAATATACAAAACATAGACGTGTTATATCTCAAACAACGATGCTCACTGATTTAAAAAACCAACTGGGACAACGCCAATATGTTATTCGTGTTCAACGGAGTAGACTCACACATGGTCAGAAACATTCATACCAAATGGTGTACCGGAGACATGGTTTTGAAAAACCTTTTCAAACATCTTTTTCGCACACACAATAAACCTTTTATTACCATTTGGATGTCAGCACAAGTGCAGTACCGGATTGGCATTGAAAAAATATACATAGCGAATTATAGATGTGCTAGAAATATAATGAATTGAACACAAGGCTAGCGCAGTAGCGTCTGGCAACACTAAGATATTTACAAGCTTGTGATGTTCTATGCGAGCAATTACAATCCCGTCAGTGAACGAGGGACGATCACACTGAGGGAATAGAACAAACGTTTGTCCAGTTGATTAAGCCGCGGAAACAGGGGCAACTGCGTAGAAACTAAAGGGTCTTCGGGGGACATTGGAGCAAACCTAGGCGCCTCTGCAGTCATGCCAGAACAAATCCGAGAAGCAAGCTACACGGTGGGGAGCTTCTGATGACGTCGGCAATATTGTTCACATATTTGCACCTAAGGAACAACCATCCAAGTATAAATCAGCTTTGAACACAAAATCACAGTTTTTGACAAGTACCCCCTACGAAACATTTTTTAGAACGCGCTCGAACATCTTATGAAAGACTTTGCTCGCAGAGGTTAATATTTATTACAAGGAAGAGTTCACAAGGACGTTGATGAGTTGTACAAATTGGTTTATAATAAGATAACCGGAAAGAATCAGAGGAAAAAACATCCGTCAAGGGAATCCGTGGTCCGCGGCCATTACCAGGTCCCGATAACATTATTGGTGTGACATCCGAATTGCATGCGGTGAACCTGCTGAACGAAGTTGATCGATTAGAAATCCTCATGGGGAGTTTACGTGCGGGCAACAATTACCGCGATGTCATCAACGAATTAACATTAATCTGTCAGCGGTTGTACACGAGCAGGTTCATAGACCCATATGTGTATGTGATCAACGAGGCGATTGATAAATACGACGACATGCACGGTGACGAGGGCTAATAACTGACGCAATTACACGACCGTGTTATCGATATAACGGAGTAATTTCAAGATTTTAAATAATAATTGCAAATAGCATTCCGAGTATCACCACGATAGTGTCGATGTCGACAACGTTGGCGGAATTATGATGTTGATTTTTCCCAGCTCGATTCTAGAGCAGCCTGGTAGCACACATGAGATAGCGCTGGCTCAGCGGCGTGTTTATTACAGTTGACCCAAAATTAGAACCGTTTGGTGGGCTACCAGCGAATAACACACTTAATGGTTTTTTTTCGTGGAAAACGCGAACGGGCGGCGATGGAATCGTCGCGCCTGAATGGCACGCAGATGGAATTCCAGACTGCGCGACAATGGGACAGGATTTCAGAATCGCAATTACAGTTCACGAGCCGACGCTCATTTCGGCCATCGAGATCGCGTCAACCTAGGAGCGTCATTGTTCAAGACCGTGTTTTTATGGCCAGCACATTCGAATGGGAACTAACCGTGGATAATTCTCTAGACCGCTGTCTCGATGGACGTCATATAGCACCGAGCATAGATTCCATCACATCTCATGTGCAACACCGCCTATGGATAATTTTATCGGCGACAGTGGTACCACTGGCAACAACGTTGCCCGGGAAGGTTATAATTTGTACAGTTTGTCCCCGAATGTGTCTCCGGGCGACTTAATCTCGGTTGTGCCCACGCAGCCGGTGTTTCTGCAATATCACAACAATATCCTTTGCCGCGGAAGATTTACACTGACCGATCAAGATGGACATGTTGTTTATGGGTTATTTATTAGCATTGTTCCAGTGGCTAACGAACATGGACTTTCACTGGTCAAAACAATCGGTGAGAATGCCGTTGGGGTCGTCCGGGCGATCAGGCGAAAGTAAGGTAGAAGTGAGGCAAAGAACGTGTTATTTAAGTTTCTAGGGCGACCGCTACATTGATAAAATCGCTGTGTACAATTAGTGGTCTGCCATGGGGATGCTTTCTTTCTACGGCGGTGCTGCCACTGTCAAGTATGGAAGATATGGCCGCAAATGTCAGTAAAATAATGATTTCCGCAGCAGCAGCATGACTAAATAATTTGATGATTCCAGACAATAACGTAACGATAATCTTGTTGCGGGCAGCAGTGCGTGAACAACCAATTGATCACACGCTGTAATATTAACTGTTCAAACGTATATCAGATCACGCATTTGACATAGACGCTCCGGCGTTTTATGATGAATCCGTGTGTGATTATCGATATAATCTTTATGGTGTTTATGTGCACAATTAATGGGACCGAACATAATTACAGGTTCAGGATACAAGCAGGTCTTGCTCACTGAACCGTGTATTCAGGTCGAAGGAACTCTCATGAGAGCAGATGTCAGTCCAGACTCCAATTGACAATGTGGTGGTTTTGTAAAACCACGTGATGATGACGTTATTTAACAGCGCCCGCTACATAATGGACAGCAAGGAAATCGGAACATGGCTGGACAACGTTAGCATGGCAATGACAGTACTTGGAATCGCACTATACTATGATGATTATTCTCGTAGCTCTGGACCCTAAATGATGTTCGCGAAATACATCACGGATAATGCCGATGATGACCCCTTATAATATTCTGTAGTCCGTGGGGGAAAATAGGACATTCATGCTGGGTTTCGCAGCAAGTCGATCACAAATTAACTCAAAATGCCAATTTAGCTGTGTAATTCTACTGTCGTATATTTCGGATTTGACGGGTTGTTAAAAAATTTATTTTGGGGGCTAAACACACGGTTCTGCTGACACGATGCGGTACTGGTGATTCGGCAATTTGGCGATCTGAAGGTGTGGATAATGGCGCAACTGCAGAGCTACACGGACGGGTTACACTGACAAAATTCTCGCTGTGGGTGCCCACAGTTACAATTCTGTCAGTATAATCACCGTTGACTGATAACAACGATATCATAATTTCATGCATCGCGGGAGTCAAACTACTCTGAGTAGGCTGACAATAACTACAGACGCTGTTTAAGGTGTAGCAGGCCTTTTCACGCGGTAGATCACATCTCAACAGGGGGTTTCTACACCGAGAAATGTATTTATGGCGTTTGAAGATATACGACAGCGGAATTCTCATAAAAAATCCTATGGAAAATCAGAGGGTGCAACCAGACCACCCTCCCATGATGGCGTGCATGCAAGCCCAAATAGCTTTTACGTTAATGACTCTGGTAATCCGGTTAGCGGCAATTCAGTGACTTATGAAATAGCTAAGTGGGAGACACGGCTTAATTCGGCCGTAAGCACGACAAACGATGTAATCGGCGGCATACAGCCGGTCATTGGGTTAAACCAAGAACTGACATTGATCTGTGACTTCCACGTGTAGTCGCATCTGGAGAGGGGACATGGAGGGAAATAAGAAGAGACGAGCATTTTCACTTTTTTATCTGAACAACACAATGGCGTTATCGAGTTACATTACACGGCGAGACAAATTTCATCGTTAACACCCACCGCCCTTACGTGCAGCGGAGGTTAATAAAACTTGAAAAGGCCTCTGGTTATGATCGGTGCGGTAAAGTAGTTTCGTTAAATACTGTCTTTAAAGTAGTCCCGGATGATCAATCTCTTTCATACATAATCGCATGGTTGGATTGGGTGTTGGATTACATCAATAACTAGAATGTCAGCGCAGGAATATAATGGACTTTCAGCAGTATCGATGTAACAAAAATCAACGACGCAGAAACGCATCTGAGAAAGGAAATCGACAAATACCAACGAATCATACAGAGGAATGATTGGCATCACATATGGCACAGAAACCTGCCGTCACAGTGGGGCTTGATTTGACTGGAAATACCACCACATTAACCGTCGGGGGTTTCCCTGTTGGACTAGTTGCTGGTCCTGTATCTATTATCGCTGGAACAGTTGGTGCTGGTGGTAAAACATAATCAACGAGACTTTATACAAACTAGAATCGTCATCGCGCGGTCGTGAAAGAGACGGAAAATAGTTTATGTAGGAGAACAAAATTGTATTCGAAAGCTATTGACGACTCCATTCTGACAGCAGATGAGTGCGCCGCTGTGTTGGCTAAATTGGACATCTTTGAGCTCACAAAATATGCAATAAGGACGTCAAAGAAAATTAAATACATTGTTGTAATCAAGCAATAATAATAATAATAATAATAATAATAATAATAATAATAATAATAACAACAACAACAACATCAACAGCAATAATAATAATAATAATAATAATAATAATAATAATAATAATAATAATAATAATAATAAGTGTTATGATCAAGTAATTTATTTGCTGTATAATGGTCAATTCGGTCCAAGTTTTCTCTCGATCACAAGTTTTTTTTTTTTTTTTTTTTAAGATGCCCTTAATTTATAACTCGTTTCTCATATTGGTGTTCCACTTCAGCTTCAATTTTGTCAACGATACAAGCAATTGTAACGAATCCTTCCAAGTATGTCGGTCTCAGACATGGAGTATTCAATTTCTTTGATAGGTTTACATTCACGAGGTGGTATGCACCAACCGCTGGTTTTTAAAAGCTGTAACGTATCACACCTTTTTGCTATGTAACGCGCAGTTAGATTTGGATGAAGAATGGTGCACCTTTCATAGAACTTTACGATCTTATCGAGTATCAAATCTGCTATCTCAACGTTCATGTTTATATTAAATGTACTTTTTAAAATATGATTTTGCGAAAGGAGATGGTCAAGCTCAAATCCTTAATTAATGGTACACCGTGATATTACAGACAAAAGAGCCATATTAACATGTTGCAAATATTGTTTTTACTGTGAAATGACATCGTACTGATGAATGTTACTACGATGAGTAAATGTCACTCCCAACTCTGCCGCTAGGGAGCCAAACGATATCCTAGGAGGCTTCAAACTTCACTACTTCCCAAGGAAAAGATATTTTTTGT
>JAECUM010084706.1:0-13532 GCA_016617855.1 Megalonaias nervosa | reverse complement strand
GTTTTAATTCTCTGTACTTTTTACCACCGCATTGCGCGCACAGTTGAGTTCTTCCTCGCACTCCAGCACTACACACAATACACGGTTTTGGTCCTAGACTTCCATTTCTGACACATTGCATATGATAACTACAGTATTTGTTCACACATGATTTATTACAAATAGAAGTATATCCAATTTTGAGCCAAGCACATTTATTTTGTGTTTCAATCATATACAAAAGATTAATGTTCAATTAAATATATACTTGCCCTAATTATAATGGAGAAATTATCCGTTATTGAACCTTCCCCTACTAGATTTGACCTTGATAGATTATCAGAATATAAACTCAGTACTTCGATGCAGGATCTGGCATTAATGGTAATCGAACGCATTCGTGAAGCAAAAAAGGAATTTCGTGACGATGGTGCAGTTCATGCATGGTCAACATTCAGAGTTGGAAATGTTATTAATATGATGAATGACGAACGAGGAAAAGTAATTATTAATCACCTTGATAATCAAAAATATTTTATTTTAATAAAATTTATTGTAAATACAGAAGAAGATATTTGGATTATTCGTGATAAGCGTGATCCAGTCCGTGTGCAGCCCGGGGTAATATTGTTCTTTTAAGTAATAAATCTAAGCCCGGAATACTTACTGGCATTGATAAACCCTATTATATACAGAGTTATCCAGCAACTGCAGTTGTATACGGAATATTTCCGCTGAATGATAAACCTAATGTTACAGATCTGAAACCTATGAAAATATCGAGAATAAACTGCGTAGCTGAACGAGTTACAGAACATTTTACAAATGCGATACGTGGTAATGGTTTAACTGATTTAAGAAATAAAAAAATAAACAAATGGGCAGAGTCCGTTAAAGATGTTGGTGCATCTATTAAGGATGTCGCTGAGCTAGAAAAGTTATTAAGATTTCCAATAACAGTAAAAACACTAACCGGAGAGATATTATACGAACCAAAATATATAAAAAAATGGAAACCCTATAACAATCGTTGATCATAATGCACATGCATGGACTAATGCTGTAACGATATTTCCACGAGATAGAAAAGTTAAGTTTTATAACGGTGATATATTTGATTTTATTAAAAATATAAGTAAAAGTTACCCTGTGTCTGTTTGGTTATTTCCGAGTTCGGAATATAATCATTACGATCAGTTTGTACGGCCTAACGGTGATATTTATCGTACAGAATCTCTCCATGAAGAAATGGAACATCTTGCATTGAAATATACCTCTGATGATGTCATAGTTGGACAATTACTGAATAACTGTTTTACCGTACTATCGGTTGCTGCCCATTTCGCTCAGGAGAAAAATTCATGGAAAACGACACGATCGGAATTCCTTGAAGATGTCAAGAAAAGCTGTATAGAATATGGTCACAGTGGGTTATGGAACACCAAATACAACCATAGTGATGTTATCTCAGTTGATATGGCTGCATGTTATCCTGGGAGTTTTCTTGGATATGGAGTATGTTCTAAGTACTTTAAGAGATTCGGACATCCTACACATGACATGACCAGGGTTGCGATAAACGGATATTTACCAGATTTTGATTTAACCGGATTTGCTCATGTAGAATTATTCGAGTTTGCAGAAAATCTCCATCCGATTACTTATGCTTGGTTTGGAAGACATTTTTCAGAAAAATGTTGGGTTCCAATAGTACTATTGCGATATATGCTTGATGTTGGATTTTTAATATCGCTGAGAGTAACTGAAGCGATTATATCGTATAGTTCACAGAAGCAAGTTTGGTTACCAGAACCAAATAGATTTAATATCGATGATACCAGAAAAGAATTCCCTGATATTGATGAAGATCATATTATTAAAATAAATAAATGCAGGAACGAGTACGATGAGAAATTTGCAAAGGATCTCGGTAGAAAAATAATCGGTAAATTTACTCAAGGTGGTTCATACGATTATAAACGACATTGTACAAGATTGATTATGGACGACGCTGAACTAGATTTTATAATCGCTGATACAACTGAGAAAAATACGTTTATAAACCGATGTAATGCTTATTTATCAGATGGAATAAAACTAGGTACCATTGTGAGCTACCTTGATGGCGAGTCACCGCAGTTTACTCATTTAAGATCTTCGATGTTAGCTTATGTTTCGATAAACCTACTATCGATGATAAATAAATTTCCTCATCACGCTGTCAGAGTCGCTACGGATTCATTTTATGTACATAAAAAATATAAAGATTTATTAAAACTCGGTAATGGTGAATGGGGACATGGAGAATAAAACAAGAAAATATATTTAGTTATTCTGAATCTGCAGATGTTGAAATTGTGGAGACATATTACAGAAATAATAATCAAACATCAAAGTCATCTGCACCATCTGTGTACGATCCAGTATCTAGATATAAGACCGTTTATCTTAATGGGTGTGGAGGGTCAGGTAAAACAACTCGTGTAATTAATTTATTTATAAATAATAGTTTAGATATAATTGTTTTGACACCTACACATAAACTTGCTAGAGAAATAAAACAACGAGGAGTAAAATCGTGTACATATCACAGTTTCTTTAGATGGTGCGGAGACTTATGGACTCCATCGTGGATGGGTGAAAAATATGTACCTAAATATATTATA
The DNA here is from genome assembly GCA_016617855.1 of Megalonaias nervosa. Classification (NCBI taxonomy): domain Eukaryota; kingdom Metazoa; phylum Mollusca; class Bivalvia; order Unionida; family Unionidae; genus Megalonaias; species Megalonaias nervosa. Next base: position 10,887 of record JAECUM010084706.1, on the reverse strand, counting down.
TGGGACGAGATATGCACGGTGTCGTTAGAAACACTAAAAACATTTCTTGAATGGTTATTGACAAAGAATACTGCTGTGATTATGTGTGGCGATCATGGTCAACCACCACCCTTTGTTGGACAGTCTCCACATGAATGGTTGAAGAATAACGTAAATTATTATGAAGAAATACATGATGACCATAGAGCTATCGATGAACCGCTAAAAGAGTTTAAAAAATTAATCAGACTTCAACCAGACAGAGTACAATGTGAGATAATGCGAGGAGTAATTCCAGAGACTTCTATGAATGAATTTTGGACTTTATGGAATCCAGCTGATTTAATAGTCGCGAGTAGAAAGATAGTTCGCGATGAACTACAAAAGAAATTATTTACGTTACATAAAGAAAAGTTTCCAACGTTACCTGTACCATTATGTTATCGCCCAGCAGATACTCGACGACAGAATATTGAAGTTGAAATACCAGGTGGAGACATTGAAAATGTCCGGGTACAGAATCTTGTCTTGAATGACATTGTTTTAGTCGATATTAATGTCGTTGAGAATGCGCTGAGTATGAATAAATCGCCGTGGACATTAGGGTACGCTATAACGATTCACTCGTCACAGGGATTAACTATAACTGATACTAAAATCTGGATTGTAGATGATCGGATCGAATGGTCGAATTTAGTCTATCTCGCCGTATCTCGAGTCAGGAGAATATCTACATAGGGTTATTATGAATTTTATAGAAGATAATGATCAAACTGTTAATAATGACGTAATAAGAAAAAAATTATCTGGTTATAAGCAATGTGACAAAAAAAATAATCGTGATTTTGATATTGATGTTGAATTTATTATAAAACTAAAAGAACTACAAAATAATCATTGCGCAAGTTGCAACTGTAATATGTCATGGCAGTGTTCGAATCCAAGACAATTTACCGTAGACAGAATTAATAGTGATCTCGGTCATACACGTGAAAATGTAATGCTGACTTGTCTTGAGTGTAATAGACGTCGAGGTTCTGGACATTTACAAAATTGAGCTTGGTGGTAATTGCGTATCCTCAGGAATTACTTGTAATTGTTCACGTACAAATCCACGTCGAGGGGCAGTAGAATCTAGTCTGTATATTGGAGGTCTACCAGTGGATCTAACCACGCTAGAAATTTTATGTGTAGTCACACTCCAGATAGGATCGGTTGCTCTTTTTTTACCACCTTCAAGTTCGCCAGGTTCATATAAATATCTTACAGTTACATTACCTAATACTGGTTGAGAGAAAGATTCATGTCGTTGTATTGGTATATATTTTTTTTTGATCGCATTAGAAGGTTTCATGGAAGTTGCACGAGTAATTTCATTATTCAACGCAACTATCACACTCGGTAATCTTGCAACCCATTCACGAGATCTATCTTTGAAGTCAGTAGATATTTCCCTTGCATATTGATACCCGAATAACCGCTCAGCAAGTGTTCTATTAAATCGTTCAACGATTGCCTGATCACGATGAATTTCAGTATATCCTCGTCTGATTTTAACATTATATTTCTTCATCAACGATGATACTACTCCAAGAAATTCTTTACCGGGATCAACCTGTAGTAGTTTTGGCCATCGTAGACCACCACGTTGATAAATTCGTTCGAACGCAGATGCAACTTCGGATGCTGTTTTCGTTGATAATGGCTCCGCTTCTTTATATCTACTAGCAATGTCAACAACAGTCAATGCGTATTTGTATGTGCGTGATTTTCGTCCACGTGTTTTAATGGTATCGTGTGGTAAAAACAGTATATCCGCTTGATGAACTTCATTAGGGACACTAACATCAAAATGCGCGTAATGAATTTTTTAGGTGGACTTAGGAAGATTTGCCATATTGCCTGTCGTGCTAACCATGATGCAGCGACATCACGTGAAACTTTTGCTGCTTCGGCGAGTTTACTAATAGCTGCCTTACCTCTCCAAAATCCTCTCGGGAATAATAAACAGATTCCATTATGATAGTTATATAATTAATTACCAGCCCCTAACACTAGTTTACCTTTCATAGCAGTTTTTACTAGAAAACTAGCTAATTTTTCTCTGAGAGATTTATTAGGTATAGAATTTAACGCGTGAATCAATTTCACATCCGCAAGATGTCGGTGATGCAAATCCTTACTTTTATACGCGACATCGTGAACGTGACACGCTTGATCGATCTTATTTACTGGATACTCTCCTGGTTTTGGTTGATCTTGATCATCGAGTTGGATATCAAGACGAGTTCCAGGACCACAATAATTATATCCGGTAAATGTTTCTCACCGGGATATTTAGCCCATGGAGTTCCTGGTAATTTTCCTAACGAAGCAGCAATATCCCCACCTGTCTTTGTTCCTGACTTAGTCATGGAGACAAATTTGTATTTCTTGGTGCCACATTTCACACACTTGCCTGTAAGTGCACGTCTTTTATTTTTTTGTTGTTATTGTCGTTAATTCAGTAGTATCGGTAGGTGCTCTGCATCTAACACAATATAGACTCATATTATTTATTATATGGATATAATTGACTTTTCTGCGACACGAAAACAAGAGCCAGTAAAGCACCATCCAGCGTTACCAAATTCTATCAGAATGATTATAATAGGTCCATCTGGAAGTGGAAAGACGCAATTACTGCTTAATCTGATAATGGGATGGCTCAAGTGGGATAAATTATATTTAGTAGCGCCATCTGTAGATGATCAGCGATGTTACGAAGTACTTAAAGATTTTAATGAAAACGCAAAATCGTTACATAAAGACAACGTCTCTGACAATGTCATAGACTTTATTACTGATATTGATGAAGCACCATCCGTAGATGATCTGGATGGATTCATTAATAATTTAGTAGTGTATGATGATGTTATGCTGGACAAACAATCAAATCCAGCTAGAATATTTTCACGAGGTAGACATAAAAACACAGACATGATTTATGTTACCCAGAGATATACACAAATTCCAAAAGTAATCAGAGACAACTGTAACATTTTAGTTGTGTTTAATGGCGTAGATAATCATACGTTGCAAAATATTTATTATACTTGGTGTTCAGGCGACATGGACATGAATAAATTAAAAAATTTCTTTTCAAAAGCACAAGCTGCTCCCTTTGGTTTTGTAACGATAAATTTACATGATCCTAGGTCAAGATATCGCAACGGACTTGATACAATTTTTGGATAAAAATCATAGCAGCAGAGAGGGTGAATGACATACGCACGTGACCAGATTGTGAAAAAATCTGGTCAATTAAAGAAGTTTTCATTATTAAGACAAAAACTTATTTTTTTTCAGGGAACCCTTAATTTTCAAAAATAAGGTCTCTACAAAGTTGTAGGGTTCACCCTCTCTGCTGCTGTTTGTATATTTTGGAGCAAAATCTAGGGTCTTGGCAAGTCACCAGTACTCTGTGGTTGTACACGGTTTCATGCCCATGGCTGCTTGAACACATCTTCTCAAGTTTTGCTTCCTGCTTGAAATAACAGAATGAGTAATCTGCATTCTCAAAAATTGTGAGCACTTGTATATGAACTATTGGGAAACATTGTGTGACATCTATTGAATAGAATTTCATTGTTTTTGAAATTTTGCTCTTTTGATGATCTAGGAAATGTTATCCTTTCATAAAATTTGATTGAACATATCAGCTTACAAATGTCAGCAACCTGCCATATTGTCAACTCCAGGTCAGTCAAAAAAAGCAAATATATGTTTGTCATCTATTCTGCTTATGAACTGCAATTAATTAACTGTACACCAAATATGTTCACAAATACCATATGTACTCGCTTGTAAGTCAAGTCGGACTGCAAACAACATACATCCTGATCTGCCATAGTATAATGTGCCTCCATATAAGGGTCTGTATTCAATTGATTACTCCTTACAAACTGCACAGGCCCAGATTTGCTGGTACATTATGTGATGGCAGATCTGGGTCTGTGCAGTTTGCAGTTGGACTCGTGAGTTTATACGGTATTAAATCCATCTCTTAGAGGTCATGAAGTCTTAGGCCTACTTGCAAATTGTCCAACATTACTACCACTACAGTCATTGCTTTCATTTCTCCTGCATCAAAAATGGCTTATGCAACCTGTACCCTGGAAAGATTTCATCACCAAATATTATGTATAAAAAAAATAATCGCTAGAAAAGCCCCACAGAATTTGACTAACTTTGATAGTAAGTAATCTCGAATTATGGCCTCTACAAATGATGTGCCATCAAATATGGATGAAGATAACAGTAGTAGAGAAACTTTGAAATAGTTATTTTTATTACATATGCAATCAACAGCATACAGAAAGCATCCATCTGTCACATATTTCATTGCCTCCATGTGACACAGATTTCATTGCATTAGGCTGATATGCATACAGCCAGGTGAGTGATATCAGACCCATTTGGGATCTTAATTATGGATCACTGTAAAGCTTGGAACATATTATGGTCATCATGCATGCTGACCAGTACTTTAAGGTATGCATACAGACCACTACTTCAAGGTATGCATACTGACCAGTACTTTAAGGTATGCATATTGACCAATACTTTAAGGTATGCATACGGACCAGTACTTTAAGGTATGCATGCTGACCTGTACTTCAAGATATGCATATTGACCAATACTTAGAAGAGGTATGCATTTTGTAAGCTCAACTGGTCATACAGATGAAGAGCTTCTGTGATGGCCTGTTGTACATTGTCCAATGTCCATTAGCACAAGTTTGTTATCATTACTCCTCCATAGCAAAAATGTTGCTGCTTACTCATGGAATACAGTTGCCAGAGCAGCCATCTTGAAAATCTTGTTATAGCCACACATCCTGAATGTCATGTCAACATTAAATTTTCACTACAAGAATTTGTATGGTTTCTAGTTGCTCCTAAATGAAAATGGTGTTGATCTGGCAGCCATATTGAAAATCTTGTAGTCTCAACTCCTGAACAGAAAGTCATATCAAAATATTGGGTTTTTACCAGAAGACCTCCTACAATGAAAATGGTTCCATGGTTCTAAATGAAAATGGTTTCACCATGACATTAAGGATGGATACTACAGTGGCCATCCTGAAAATCTTGCTACTTAAGTGGATGGTCATATTACTAAGAGGTATTCATTAAAAAACTCATCAAGTCTAGAGGGTCCTAAATTTGACACTCAACATGGGATTTTAGCTTGAAGACTTCAAGACATCATTGATGTCGGGTTAGTTTTAAATAAAAATGGTGCCAATCTGACATCCAGAATGTCTACCAATGTAGCCATTTTGAAAATCTTACTGTTGCGCCTCATTGATGGAAAGTCATATAATCATTGGGTTTTCACTTTAAAAAATAAAAAAACAACCCAGCTTCTTATGTTGTCTAGTTGGTACTAAATGATGCGTGCTAATCTGATCACCTTGGCAGCCATCTTGAAAATCTCTTCATTGTTACTCCTACCCCATGTAGATGGAAAGTCATATCAATATAGGGTTTTCACCAGAAGATTAATTATGATATCTAGTTGGTCCTGAATGTAAATTACACTAATATGGCAGCCACAATGAACATATTGAAAACCTTGTCACTAATTCTCCTGAATGGATTGTAATATTATCAACATGAGGTTTCACCAAAGCCTTTTTAATGGCATCCAAGATGAAAATGGTGCCAATCTTGCATTCAAAATGGCTGCATCAGGAGATAATTTCGATCTTTTATCACTCAAAATAATATCAAAGTTTGATTTCAGCAAGCAACTGTTAAAAATAAGAAAATGTCCTATCTTTAATTCATGGAAATTCTGTTTGGAGAGTAGAGTGTCAGTCCCTTAGAGGGATGCCTGTTTACTTGCAGCTGGATACACTATTGGACATAAAGTGAATGCAAACTTTGCACATATTATGTTCATCATTAGAATATATGCATGTTGTTCTGTCATTGTACCCCGCTATAACACGGTAGTTGGGAGCCATGGAACTCGACCGTGTTATAGACAGAACCGTGTTATAAGCAACCAGGTCAGTTAGCTGAAGAAAATGATGCATGTACCCCAAAAAATTGGCGGGAGGGGGTAGATAATGAATGCGGGCGCAAAAATAAGTGCTTCATTGACACAGTTACCAGCTTAAATCGATGCATATTAAATGAGAAATGCACCTGTAGTGAAGGCATATATAACATTTACTTTATTCAGAGAACCACGCATTGGTACATATATGTGTATACTGTTCATATATACGTTTCTAATGTGTACTCACCCGCGAATCTCATCACATACGTTGAATCCACAATACAAGTAATTCCATAGCAGATATGCACACACACACACACATTTAAAATATTCAATAATTTTGTCACAGGTCATCTAGATCTGAATTCAGTGGGGAAAAAATAGCACAATCACGTAACGAATGATGAAGCACATTTACTTTTCAGTACGTCCCAAGTCGGTATAAGTTAGTTTGCGTTTTAAGCCGCCGTTGGTAGCGTTCTTAAGCGTAAACATTTTTTCTTGCAAAAAGGAAACTTTCATGGCAGTGTAAACGTGTTCCAGTCACGTTGGAAAATAAAACAATCCATCAGATTCAATTGCTTTCATTTAAGTTCGGTACTGACTTCCTTTGAAGAAAGGTTCTTTGTTTTCATTGAAGATGGTAGTCTGCTTTCTTTGATGAAGGGTGCATGCGTTATTGAAATCACCGCTAAAGGATAGCTTTGGGGAACCAAACAAATGCCCGTTTCTTATTGTGGCGGCAACATCAAATAATTGTATTGCATGATTAAGACTAATTTTTTTCCATTTGCTTGGTACATTTTCATAACAATCGGTGTTTCAAAAGTAATGTTTGCTTTGAAATTTCAGTAAACTATTTTATCTGGGTACATTTTTTTAAAAAAAAAAAAAATTCTAGTTATTGTAGTGACTGTCTCTCCTTGCCTACTAAATAGACCAACAAGTAAGATGTTGGGGGAGGGGGGGGTCTTGTTTTTTTTAGGGTGGTTTTTTTTACATTTGTGGTAGCGGAGCTATGCTGCCTTCCACGCATGCGTCAGAAATTTAATAAAAGGGTCAACGGACGATAGAGACACGTGTTCTGGTTTGATGACAGGGATTACTACAGAAAATATGTTCTGAAGGAAAAGAAGAGGAATTTTACTTACCATCCACATACAAATGTCAGTCTATGTAAATATGTTAATTACTAGCGAGCGGCCGAAACTCCGACGAAAGATGGATTATGAGAAAATGCCTCGTCCGGTTGATCTCCGCTACCAGAAATGTCAGCAAAACAAAAGCGGATATCTCATAACATACAGTACTCATGCTAGATGTCAACATAAGCGGATTATGATATAACAATGCACTGTTAAGATGGTTTGTCAATATGGACAAAGAATTTGTTTATGTAACAATAGATAAATTTCAGCGCATTTTATATCGACTTTTCGGCTTCCTTTCATGGGGCATCTGAATTTCTCCACTCCAAACCGATGGTTGTATATACAAGTTTAAACAGCCAACAATGTCGCCAGTAAAAAAAAACGCTAGATGGTGTATTTTGCCTCCAATAAGGAAACAAAAATCGCAGTTTGCGACATTGGCGAAGCCCAGCGCGATTCCTGAATAAACTTTTTACACGTATTTTTTGTACTTTTAAGAAGAAAACATTTTTTCGTGTATGAGATAAATGCATATAAAATTTCAGGAGCCACGCCAAGATCGTCTTGTATTATTCATACGCGATCTCTTCCCTAAAATGATAATAAACTTTTTTTTTTCTTTTTTTCGTACTATTTAAGGAAGAAATTTTTTTTCGTGTACGAGAAAAATACATGCATATGAAATTTCGGGAGCCACACCACGACCGTGTTATATCCGAATTCGTGTTATAACGGAGCGTGCTATAGCGGGGTCACACTGTACTCGTGTGTCCTATCACTGTATTTGGGTGTCTGATCATTGTATTCTGTGTCCAATCATTGTACTCAGGTGTCCAATCATTATGCTTGGGAGGTGATTCTTCCAATGGATAGACATGCCCTTAGCCTTTTTTGAAGATTTTGTTTTACTCTAGCACTGTTATTACACAAACGATTTGTAATCCAGTCATATTGCAGCTTTTTTCTAGTAGCATTTAAGTTGCTAGTTGTGTTCAACCACCTTCAGTTTTGATGTAATTTGCATTATTATAAAATGTTACCTTTAAGATAATAAATGTCTAATGTCTGAAAATAGCTTGACTTTACTCATTGCAATAATTTTTCTTTACTTGAAATCCCCCCATATGTGGCTGTAATATTCAGGTAATATCATTTTTACTGATTTTAAATTCATTTATTTTCATTAAATATTAGTTTTGATCTTATAGTTGCAAAAAGTCCTGAATTTTAATGCCAAAAGAGTAGTGATTTATCTGTGAAGACATTCATTGCAACATTTCCATCAGAGACATATCTGTTGTCTTTTTATTAAAAACTTTTGATACCAATCACAGTTTTTGTATTACATTTTCATGGTATGAAGATAAACATTTTATTCTGGAAAAAAATTAAAGAATAGAGAACTTACATAATGGTTTTGCCTGCATTGTCTATCCCTCATCTATCATCTGCTGTCTGGTGTGCATTAGAAATTGTTTGTGATTACAACTCTTCCAAAAATAGTTGGAAAGAAAGTCATGAAATTTAGCACAATTTCATCCTGAGGCCAAATTGGTCATAAATTAAAATGGTGCCCCTTGGACATTCAAGATGGCTACCATGGTGCCCATCTTAATGTTCTTATACTCACTCTTCCTGAATGAATGGTCATAGCAGCATGTGGTTGTCATATAAAAAAGCATTATTTACAGTTTGTAGCTGGTCCTATTTGAAAATGGTGCTGATCTGACCTCGATAATGGCTGCCATGGCGACCATATTGAAAATTTTGTTAGTACAACTCATCCAGAACAGGTATATTGACATTGCATTTTCATAATAACACTTCTTCTTCACACAAATATGAAAATGCTGCCTATCTGAGCTCTAGCATGACATCTATGGGGGCCATTTTTAAACTCTTGTCATCAGCACTTCTATTGAACACCTGGTTGTATTTACTTTTTATATTTACTTAAACACTTATTGTAATATTTAGTTGATCTAAGATGACAATATTGCCAATCTGGCCAGTCAGTATGACCACTCTGTTGGTCATCCTCAAATCTTGTTGCAGTCGTTATGACCACTCTACTGACCATCATCAAATCTTGTTATTGCAACTATACTCGTTCTAAAGAGATATCGTCATGAAAATTTCAGTGAAAGACTTTTATGCATATTTCATCAGGTTAAAGGTTAAAGGTCATCATTAAGATTCTTGTAATGCACTTGTCTTTCAAACTTGTTAACTTAATATGTATAATATATTTTTACTAGCAATTTGGAGTGTTGGAGTAAGGGACTCTTGTTTTGATGACATTTGCATATATATATATATATATATATATATATATATATATGCGCACATAAACAGAGTGCACGGAGTTGAGGAACGTTTGGTTAAACCATGTAAGATTCTGTGAATAAAAGCTGAAAGATCACAAAAATTTAACTTTTATTAGTTGAATAACACTGTGGTCAGGAAAATGTTCACTTGCACTGTGTAAAATCAATTTGTATTGAAGAATTAGTTGAATAAATCTTTTTAATGACATATATGAACTAATTAGTAATGTATCTCTTATTGCAATGTAAAAATTAGAAATGGCTGTCCTACAGAAGCACTGATATATTTTGTAAGGAGAAAATGTCAAGTTTTACTTTTCAGTAAGTCTGCAAATAATCTTATAATATTGGGATTTTAATCCACATAAAATGCCTTGCAATATTTTGCCCAAAGTCTTTCACAAGTCTTTTATTAAAGTTGCTTAACTTTTCATGTATGTAATTTAGTGTACATGAAGAAAAAAAATCGGTTATTTATACTCTTTCATTATTTCATATGTTGCATGCGCATAGTGTACATGAAAAATAAATATGTTAATGACACTCACTCTGTGGTGTACATGAAAAAAATAAATCTGTTAATGACACTCACTTTGTAGTATACATGAAAAAAAAAAAATCTGTTAATGACACACACTCTGTAGTGTACATGAAAAAATAAATGTTAATGATACTCACTTTGTTTTCTATATAAAGTGACTTCCACCGCTATGCATTCTTCCTGTACATCATTATAACTTTGTGTACTTCAACTTTCATCCTTCAAAATCAATTTTTGTCTTAAAATTAGCATGCCTTATTATGATGGATGTGTATCTTCGTCTAATTCCACGTGAATTTGTTTGCCTTTGCTTTATGTCAAGAAATGTTGACAGTCTGTCTAATGTACATGCAAACTGTAAATTCTTCTTTCGTCTATAGCATACACACTGTCAGTGACTGTATCACATCGATTCCAACAGGCTTATATCACCTAGACTATGAATGACTGAATTTATTACACTGGTAACAAGAATTTGTTCCTTTTCAAGATGTCTGCAAGTGCACATGTTCCATTACATTCCAGCCGAGTAGAGATCCTCGAACTTGTTATAAATTGTCACTTAGTTATGCTATCAAAAGTGCAAATATCTTTGCCATTGACTTGTAGCATCTGACCTATTAAAACAATATGTCCACCAGCTGTACTGTACATGAGGTAATGATATAAGGAAAAAATATGTCCCCAAGCTGTTCTAGATTTGAAGTAATGATATGATGGAAATATATGCATATAACCTGCACATGTGATTATGGACTACATAATCTGGTTAACTGTCAAAAGCTTGGATATTACAAATCAAAATGGAGGTTCCAGATAATATTTTCTTTGCGCTTT